>LRSR01002480.1:0-14981 GCA_001579985.1 Hypsibius dujardini
CAGACAGACAGACACGTAGGCAGGCAGACAGACACGTAGGCAGGCAGGCAGGCAGGCAGACAGACAGACAGACAGACAGATGATCAATATGCGACGGTTATTTGCCTTTAGCAATCAGTATTGCAATTAACACCTCTAACTGCAAAGAGAACATCGCCCTGGCGACCGGGCGGCATAAATTGACCTAATTATTGTCGAACAAAGCTCGAATATTTTGGCCCGGTCATGACCTATGAATCACTTCTGGCGAAATACTTTACAGTGCAAAAATAATTTATTGGTAAGCTTACGTACCAGAATAGTCTGCCTGACCGTCTCGTAAACAAAGCCTGAACGGCACAAAGATGGACGGGTGAAAAGGGCGCTTTGTGAACCCTTGAGCCTTTCACCTGGCTGTCAGAAAAAGCGTTAAAAACAATTTCGAAATCCAGGGAATCTCGACTGAAGATGAGTGAGACTGAACAAATCATCTGTGTGACAGATTATAAGCCGTGCCTGTCTCAAACCTGCAGCTGGATACTCACATTCTCTGTGCGTGGCAATAAGGTGATGCACGGTCACGGCTGTTTGTTCGTGAAACTGTAAAAAATAATTCTGCACGTACAGGGTCCAACATGAATATTTGCTCAACTTTGAAAAATCGACAAAAAAAGAACTTCACCTTCACCTCTCTAATAATTTGGTGCCTGATTTTTTTGCCTCGCTTTGTGAATTGCCAGGACACGGTCGGGACAGGAACAGAGCGAGTTACGGAACATTTCTGAAGGAATTTTCTCCCACTTCTCTTTTCCCGCCTTAAGCGTCCCGGCTAAAAGGCCGACATTTAAGGTCCGAAGCGATTGGGGAATACATTTCGAAAAAATGCACAACGATCAATTATTTTCGTGTTTTTCTGCACTCAATTTCGGATCGGTAAAAACTTACAGGGACTGAATCGGTTGCGCACAATTTCAACAG
Source organism: Hypsibius dujardini (assembly GCA_001579985.1). Classification (NCBI taxonomy): domain Eukaryota; kingdom Metazoa; phylum Tardigrada; class Eutardigrada; order Parachela; family Hypsibiidae; genus Hypsibius; species Hypsibius dujardini. The sequence continues at coordinate 958 of LRSR01002480.1, forward strand.
TGACAATTTCAAAGTTGAGCAAGTGTTCGTGGTGAACCCTGTAGCAGCCCACGAGAGTCTTAATTCTGCTTTTCAATTTTAATCTCAGTTTGGATGAAGCCAAAAAAAGACACTTTTCTGCTAGGACAAAGGGAATGATTTAAATCATCTTCATTCATTCTTACGCGATCGTAATGTGTAAACGCGTAATGTAAAATAATAACGCGTGATAATTTCATGTTCATTGTAAATCAGAATTAATTCACTGCAACTTACTCTAGTACTCCATGGGTACTCTAGTGCTCCATGGGTACTCTAGTGCTCCATGGGTACTCTAGTGCTCCATGGGTACTCTAGTGCTCCATGGGATTTATTTTGCCTTCTTTTTCGACTGGGGGGAAACATTCGCAACTTCTTTATCATTGGCGGGGCTAAAAAAAAGTATGTTCAGTAATAATAAAGTTGTCCACCGAGGAATAATGTGCCATTGGTTTAAAATTGAAGTCCGTTGCCTAAATTTTGGTCAAGAGCTGGGACATTCTTTTAGCTCGCGGTCTAAATTAAGACCGTTTAAGAGCACCTTTTGTGGATCAAAAAAGTCGTAATTTTTGTCTCCTAAAAAGCATGTTAAGGTTAGCGGAATTTATTTCACTGCAAAAAAATGCAGCGACCGCGTGTGAGCAATTTCCGACTGGGAGAAAAGACCAAAAGACACCCACTAAAAACACATCCGCTGGCAGTAGAGGCAGTAGAGGAAGCAAAAACAACGAGCGAGAAAAAAAATCAGGAGAGAGAAGGAGGAAAAAAAGCACTTTTTAAATTTAAAAAAAAATGCTAAAGACCAAAAAAATTAAGGCAATTAAAGAATCACTTTATGCCGGAGCGGCAGTTGTCGGTCGGTTGTTGTTGTTATTTCCCCATCCGTTGTTGTTGTTGTTGTTGTTGTTGTTATTTCCCCATCCGTTGTTGTTGCCCCATCCGTTGTTTCCGTAACCGCCACCGTAACCACCGTAACCGCCGTAACCGCCGTAACCGAAGAAGGGGTATCCCCACAGGCCTCCGTAACCGAGACCGTAACCGAAACCGCCGAAACCGAGACCGTAACCGAGACCGTAACCGCCGAAACCGCCGAAACCGCCGAAACCGCCGAAACCGCCACCGAAACCGCGACCGAAACCGCCACCACGACCCCAACCGCCGAAACCGCGACCGCCACCGAAACCGCCGAAACCGCCACGACCGCCGCCGAAACCGCCGAAACCGCCACGACCACCGCCGAAACCGCCGAAACCGCCACGACCGCCACCGCCGAAACCGCCACCGCCGAAACCGCCACCTCGTGCCGCTGTAATAAAGTGTAAATGGGCGTTTTATTACTTCATTTCTTCTTTATTTAATTAACAGATCGTACATCTAAATTAATTATACGTATTAATTAACGGTTTAATAATTTACAATAATAAATAATAAAAATTATTTAAAAAAATCAAGGGTTAAAAAGGGGTTTATGTTTTAAGACAAGGACTTAAATAAATGAGGAACTTACAGGTGAATTCAAGGAGGACAATGGCGCCCACCGTCACGGCCAAAGCAATCTGAGTTGAAAGTCTCATCTTGACTGCGCAAGGGCTGGATATGTGGAGGTTATTTCCTATGAGGAATACGAAGAAAGCACAGAAAGTTACGTAAACAGAGTTGTGCAACAGAACTTTATGCCCTTGAACTGTAAGATTGTCAGCTTACTTATACAAAAGTGGACTCATCTCCCGAGGCCACGAATAATCCAATATCCAATAAAGTGATGGCTGCCTATTAACCTTCCAAGAATGTTGCTCGCATATTACCTTCTCGTACCTGTCCGTCCACTCTCTTCTCAAGGAGCTCGCTTTTACTGCAAGGACCACGTGGAGCGACCCGGAACCTAATGAAGCTTAATATCAACGAGTTTTTCTTATTGCCAAAATATCCTGCCAAATGCCTTAAGATTACACTTGAAATGTCGCAAAGGACTTTCCTAGTTTCGATTTTTCGATGACGTAATCTGATGTGCATGTCTGTGTCTGTCTGCGTCTGGCTGTATGTCTGCGTCTGTGTCTGTCTGTCTGTCTGTCTGTCTGTCTGTCTGTCTGTGTCTGTGTCTGTGTCTGTCTGTCTGTCTGTCTGTGTCTGTGTCTGTGTCTGTGTCTGTGTCTGTGTCTGTATGTCTGTGTCTGTGTCTGTGTCTGTGTCTGTGTCTGTGTCTGTGTCTGTGTCTGTGTCATGTTTTTGGTCATCTTTTGATTACTGGTACGCGTACGTGCATTCTGTGTTTCCACGTTGATTTATCAGCCGATGTGTGTGTTTTATTGGGTGTGCAATTAATCGTCCGGCGACTTTATTGAATTGAAAAGAAGTCAACATAAATCGGTTTCCTCCGACCGCCGATTTTAGGAGCTCTGTAATGAGCTGACAGTTCGAGGCAACCGCTAATAAATTTAATCACATGTGAATGAAAGCTGCACATATTTGGTATTGCAGCTGTGAAGACTTAAAACACCGCTGCGAAACTTTCGACGTTGAAGCCCTAGCCACCGGTGGCAAAAAGCAATGTTTTTTTGCGCGCCTAACTGGTGAGTCATACGGTACGTAGATTTTTCCAATCCAAAGCATAGACAGATCGATCTAAACTTTTCAGTTTCAAATCAGCACGCAACGAATTCATCAGGTGCAGCTGATGCTGTTGTTGTTGTCTGCCTACCGTTCTTTGTCTAGCTGCTTGCCTATCCGGCAAATGAGTGTGTCTGATTGCCCGTTCCACCTGCGACATTGGCTATCAACATGTTTATCTGTCTGTCTGTCTATTTATCTGTCTGTCTGTCTGTCTGTCTGTCTGTCTGTTTGTCTATCTGTCTCTCTGTTTGTCTGTCTGTCTGTCTGTTTGTCTATCTGTCTCTCTGTTTGTTTGTCTGTCTGTCTGTCTGTCTGTCTGTCTGTCTGTCTGTCTGTCCATCTGTCTGTCTAACTGTCTGTTTATTTGTTTGTCTGTCTGTCTGTCTGTCTGTCTGTTTGTTTGTCCGTCTTTCTGTCTGCCTGCTTGTTTATTCGTGCTATCTATTTGCCTGCCTGTTTCACTGGCTAGTGGTTAATTGTAGCGCACCAGCAACCTGTCGATTTAATTCCCCTTATTACTATACAATGGTTAACAACAAACAAGAGTACTCGTACCTTAGTGCCATCGAAATGCTCATACAGAACAATAACAAAAGTTTATCAGTCAGCAATCACGGTGCGAACAAAATGCGACATCTGTAAAATCAATTTCTAAAAAAGTTCTCTCCAAAGAAAAGCACAGCATGCAAGTAATACAAGTAACTCGAGTAATACAAGTAACTCGAGTAACTCGAGTAATACAAGTAACTCGAGTAACTCGAGTAATACAAGTAACTCGAGTAATACAAGTAACTCGAGTAACTCGAGTAATACAAGTAATATGAGTAACTCGAGTAACTCGAGTAATACAAGTAATATGAGTACGAGCGAATAGCAGAATAGAATCAGTCTGATCTCCTAGCCATTTCTCCACTCCTCCTGGCTTTCTGTTCGGCCACCTGCCGCTCCCTCCGTGCCAAATCCCGTTGTAGCGTCCTCGTCACATCCCGATAGACCGCCGCCAGTTCCGGATCGTCCACAAAACCGGGCTCCCCGTCAGCCTCCTCACTCAAGAAGGCCCCTCTCGTGGACTGGGACTGTCTGTCTGAGACATTTTCTTCAGGCTGTCTGCTATCCCGGTCGCTCCTACGTCTTATGTCTTTCTCGCTCCTGAGTGGGGCCTTTTGCGGATCTGCTTGAGTCCTCGGAGAAGGTGGATGACATCCAGTGCTCTTCAAAAACTTCTCCACGTCCGCTAGATTAAAGACTTCGGTCGCTTCCTTACTGGCGCCGCCCGATTCGGCAACAGGTGGCGCTTTGGGCTGTTCCCTTGGTTCCTTCAGTTCCCTTTGTTCCCTTTGGATCTTTAAACGCGTCTGTTCTTTTTGTTCCGTTTGTTCCTTTTGCGCAGGGTCGGAAACCTTTCTAGGCATTCCAGCAACCCTCGGTGTCTGAATCGGTCTGGCTGGTTGATGGTTTGATTGGGGAGAGGGTTTTAGAGGAGACCTTTTGTTGTTTGCCGAACGTATGTTCACAACCTTGAGACGAGGTATCGCGCAGGCGTATTTGTCGAGGCAATGCATTTTTGGGAGGAGTGGGGTCTTAGGTTTAAGTTTTTCTGGGCCGTGGTGGGTGTCTTCGTAATGTTTCCGTAGTTGCCGATAAAGTCGCACGGGGACTTTGTCTGCACAGACCATTTGTACTTCCTGATTGAGAGGGTGCTCCAGTTGGTATTGTAAGAGCATGAGGTTGGTTTCTTGACTCATCGTTTTGTGAAGTTTAGGGATGCGACCCAGTACACCAGAACTAGCCTGAAAAATATAGCAGGTGGATCTGGCGTTGTCTGTCTGTCTGCCTGCCTGCCTATTTGTCTGCCTGCCTGCCTATTTGTCTGTCTGTCTGTCTGTCTGTCTGTCTGTTGTCTGTCTGTCTGTCTGTCTGTCTGCCTGTCTGTCTGTCTGTCTGTCTGTCTGTCTGTTCAGTTGAGCCTGCGTTGCCTGCTGCTTACATGCCGAACAACAAAAGGTGGCCTTTCACAGAGTTGATTCCAGTCTGTTGGCTGATAAAAATCCTGCTTGGTGGGAGGGGGAAGCAAAAGGTTTGATTTAACTGGTTCAGTTGCAGGGCGTGGCATATCCGGTGGCGGTGCCTTATTCAACTCCGGCCTCGAGATCTGAGGTTGCCTTCTGATAGGAGGGGGTTCATGATCATCGCCCTCACTTGAGTGTCTCCTTCTAGCTTCCTCCTATGTGACAATTAAAAAAATTCAAACTTAGATCAAGAACGGTTGAAGATTTTTGTATAAATTACCTCACTACTATCATCGTTCCTTCTTCGATCACGGTTTCGGCTTTGACTTCGTGTATCCCTCCTGCGCCCTGTTTCAGAGGCTGAACGGAAGTCCTGTGATGATAAGGTGTCATACCGAGCAGGAGAAGCGGCAATTTCTCGGAATGAGATGAAGGATGAAAAAATCAACTTTGGCCGAAAACACTGCGCAAGCAACGTCCACGTTTATTGAGGTACAGTCAAGGCAGCGAGGCATGCGAGCAAGAATACAAACAGACACACAGACACACACAAACACAGATAGGGAGACACACAGATAGACAAGCAGACAGACAGACAGATAGAAAGACAGACAGACAGACAAGCAGGCAGGCAGGCAGGCAGGCAGGCAGGCAGGCAGGCAGGCAGGCAGGCAGGCAGGCAGGCAGGCAGGCAGGCAGGCAGGCAGGCAGAAAGATAGACAGACAGACAGGCAGACAGATAAATAGAGAGACATGCAGATAGACAGACAGATAGGGAGACAGACAGACAAGAACACACGTAACTTCCGTTACACAGAGCTCACGTACGAATCCTTCCACGCAGATACGCAAGTCCACCATCTGCGAAGCCCGCGCACTACCATATGCCCTATCGCTATTTGTCTCGGTGTCATTCAAAAGCGTATTTCCCGTACTCCCATCATAACGGGCCACCGTTTGACCTTCCTTATCGCTAACGCTCCGACGAAGGAGCCTTATGCCTAAGGGATCATCTGTTGCAGGCAACAAACAAATTCTCTCACTTCCGGTATCATCCCTTTATGAATGCCCCAGTGAGAATGCATATCCGTGACTCACGATAGAGATGCTCCACAGCTCGCATAATAGTTGCATGCTTGTACATCTGCAATGAACAAAACGGCAAGGACCGTGAGCACCCTCATTCCTGGGAACGTTTTCGTAGCAGTTAGTTTTAGAGTAAAAGCGTTTAGAGAAGACTGACCCCCCTTAGTCGGTCTCAACTGACCCGCTTGAAGATGATGCGTTGATCGAACACGATGGGGAAATTCAGCGGGATCTCCGTGGTACGCATCTTCTTCCCCAGCATCTCCACCTCCAGACAGGCCAACTCGTGGGGCGAGAAGTCAGCAGCAGGTGCTGTGATCTAGACGCAAGCGTTCAGACAATCATTTCTAGACGAACAACGTCACTGGAACGAATCAGGCAGCGTACCTTTTCTAGCCACACTTCAATGCTGATTTGAATTAATTTACTCATTTTAAAGATCAGTTCAAATTGGCGTGGTAAGCGGGTATGTTTCAGACAGTTAAGACTGTTGCGCTCCTTGTTCGTGACTCGTAATCACGACGCGATGGAAAAGCGCGGTCTGGACAGAGTCTCCTAGTGACCACAGGATACACTTGTCTGACTGACTGACCATGTCTGACTGACTGACACTTGTCTGTCTGACTGACTGACACTTGTCTGTCTGATTAACTGACACTTGTCTGACACTTGTCTGACTGACCATGTCTGACTGACTGACACTTGTCTGTCTGACTAACTGACACTTGTCTGACTGATACTTGTCTGACTGACCATCTCTGACTGACTGAGACTTGTCTGTCTGTCTGTCTGACTGACCATGTCTATATGCCGCGGAATGTCTGCATGACAACCTGGCCTTGCCCGTCTGGCAAACGTATTTTGTCTGCTCACAAACTCACTTCATGGGATTCAGACAAAAGTCGATGACGTCGGTCTGTCAGCTGAGCAAGAAAAGGACATCGTTGATGCAATCCAGACAGACAGGCACAAAACTGCCTATGTAATAAATAAATGGGCGTAAAAAAGGTAACAAAAACAAGGAGGCATACAAAAGAGGTGTAAACAGACGACGAATCAATTGAGCTTGTCTTTTGCCCAGACGGCAGAATAGGATTGAGTTTGAGGATGGAGAGTTCCCGTTAATTAGTCCTTCAACCAAGGGAAGGCGGCTATGCTGGCAGGTGTGCGGTCTCCGTAGTCGTACACTAACTCCTCGCCGGCTTTGATGTCGCGAGCTGCGCGGAGGATTAGGTAGGGCTTGCCTTTAATTTCCACCACTTCGGTGCGGAGATTCGGGGCTGTGCGGCTGTGGTTGAGGAGGCGTCCGAAGCGGCCTGTGTCTGCCGTGGCGTCAACACTGTAGTTGAAGAATATTTCAACCAACTCAACTTTCATTTTCGTTGACAGACTGACTGTCTGTGTTTGTGTCTATCTGTCTTACTGGGCCGCCTTTACGTCTGTCTGTCTGTCTGCCTGCCTGTATGTCTGCCTGTATGTCTGCCTGTCTGTCTGTCTGTCTGTCTGTCTGTCTGCCTCTCTGTCTGTCTGTTTGTCTGTCTGTCTGTATGTCTGTCCGTGTGTGTGTATTCTGAATATTGTGTCGATTTGCAAATACTCTGAAACGCCGTACCACAAAGTCTTGTCACGATGCTTAAAGAAGTACATGTAGCAGCCGTATTTATCGGGGCACTCGGCGTAGAATGCCTCCTTCTTTTTGGCGTTGGCGTACGTGGTGATCAGGTCTCCGCTGTACTCCACGACGAACTCGTCCATCTGGAAAGACTCCTTCGCGACCAGGCCGCGTCCCTTTACTCCGAAATCCGTAATCTGCAACAAGAGTTTTCAGCATTTTCAGCACTTTACGCTATGGCCTGGGACTTGATTGATTGATTTATCAGCCACGTTTCCGAAGTTTGATCCAAACCACTGGAAAACGTTTAGTTTCGAGATTTTTGACACTCTTCCACTCCAAATTCGATTTGGAATCGATTGACATCAGCAGAATCTTATTTGGGTGCCAGGGGGCGGAGCTATAAGTCATTTCTGCAATGTCACTCCGAAGCTTCGATTGGAACTAGCCCATAGCTCCGCCCCCCCCCGGCGTCCCAAAAAAGATTCTGCTAATGTCAATTAATTCCAAATCGAGTGAAAAAGAAGAGATGGAAGTGGAAGTGGAAGTGGAAAAGAACTCACCGTGATCCGAGAGTCTTCCTCGCCGGCCAAAATTCGCCGATGGAGCTCGCTCTCCTCCTTCTCCTTCTTCGATTTGTCGGCGTTCCGGGTGCTCTTCCGAATGCTAAAAAACGACTGAATACCCGGCTGAGATTTCGCTTTCCCGATTGGCTTGCCCTTGGCCTTGGCTTCAGCCGCATCGGGAGTCGTCATGTGATGAGACGCATTCAGCTGCGAAGATTCTCCGACGTCTCTGACAGTCTCTGAAAATCGACACTCTTTGGCTGTGTGCCTCGCTAAAACAATTCGGAAATACCTTCATCATCGTCGAGCAGCTCGATCACGGTGCGAGTCGTCGTGACGGATTCCGTCGGCGCTTTTCCTAAAAACACCACACAGAAATCCAACGCTTGATTGATTGATTAAAGAGAAAAGTGCCATGATAATAAAAAAATCTGGAATACAACACTAGCAACACGAAAAACGCCGCGACCATTCCCAAACCATCATTTAAGATGTTCTAACAGCTAAACTTAAAAACTAATTGACAGCTGAAAAGTTTTCAGGGAACGCAAAGAGAAGCAAATTCTAAAGCTTGTAAGCGCGCCGCGAGGCCTATTCATTGATTGGTTGATTAGTGAGAGTCATACAGGCAACTGGCTGATCGATTGATTGGTTGATTAGTGAGAACCACACAAACTCGAAAAGTTATCGAAACAAAGTGAAAACATCTCGTAACACAAATGTTTAATTAATTTTCGGACTTCAGACGAATAACGCCATTAAAATGAAGACTAACGTTCGCTCTGCGGGACAAAAAAAGAAATTGTTTTCCAACATTAAGTGTTGGGGTATTTTACTTAGTAATCTATCGTTTGATTGATTGATTGAACAACAACAACAACAAATCCTACCCGATTTTCCCCGACCCGAAGGGCTCGGCGTCTTAAAGATTCCAACCAAACGCGATTGAATTCGACGCTTCGTCATCTTCCCCGAGCTGTCCACCGCAGGCGAGCGAATCGTCTCTACGATCTCAATGATTTCCAAGGAGGATTCTCGGACAGGTTCCGCGACTTTTTCCACCGCTTGGGCCCGAGTTTTCACGGTGCGCGTCGTCGGCTTGGTGAAGAGCTTTTTCGCCTCGACAGGGGACTTTACGCTGTCCTCCCTGGCGTCTTCCTGGCGTTTCTTCGGACTTTTGGCAAGCGGGACGTGGGCTGGCAGTGGCAACTCGGCGATGACGGACGCCATTATGGAGAACTTCTTTGGACTACTCCGACGATCGACAAAACCGGCAGATGCGCCGAGTAAGTATTTTTTTCCGGGAGCCTATTGAAGTTTAAAGTGAAAATGTGCTGGTGGCATGGACGTAGTATAAGAAGGGAGCAAGATAAAAATTAGCGAAATAAAAAGGCCGGAAAAATGGACGCCATTCTTAAGTTCCTCTTTTGGAGTTCGCGCACAGTGAGAAGATCAAAAGTTTTAGCTCAAGCCCTAACAGTTTTGAGAAGTCCGTTCAATTATGGAATGAAAAAGTAGTCACAGGGAAGATGTAGGATGCTTCGGAAGCAACGAAAAACGTCGGCGAAAAAAATGTCGGGAATTTTGACCGAAAAAAGTGTCGGGAATTTTGACCGTTGGCTTGACTGCAGCTGTATTTGTTACCGTTAAGCGGAACGTCATGCATTGCAATTGGCACCCTAACTCGGAACACCAGGGAACGCCTTTTCCTTTTCTAGTTTTCGAGCGTCGACATTCGTTATTGATTGTTCTTTTATCGTACAATTTTTGAAACGTGCAAAGAGACATTTCCTTCCAAATTTATTCAAAGAAAAATATACAGAAAATCAGGGATGGACAGAGAAGAGTTAAGGTCGCCAGCAACAAGTGCTTTTGTGGGCGTATGCTTGATTGAGTGATTATATACTGTGCTCACACGTTTATAACGGCCGGTTTTTTTGCCCCCGGGTGTGCACAACTGCGTGTCTCTGTGTGCGTGAGTTCTTTCACTCACTAGTCAGCACAGTGGCGCGTGTGACGGAGGCGTGGCTAAACTGACCGTTATAATCGTGAGAACACAGTATTGGCTATCTAGACACTGACTAAAACGCAATAAACTTTCAGTTCATTGATTGAACGATTGACTCATTTCGATTCACTGATTGAACGATTGACTCACTTCGGTCCATTGATTGAACGATTGAACGGTTAAACGATTCACTCATTTCAGCTCATTGATTGAACGATTGAACGGTGGAACGATTGACTCATTTCGCTTCATTGATTGAACGATTGAACGGCTGAACAATTGAGTGATTTCAGTTGATTGATTGAACGATTGAACGGTTGAACGATTGACTCATTTCAGTCCATTGATTGAACGATTGAACGATTGAATGATTGAGTGATTTCAGTCCATTGATTGAACGATTGCTTCGTTTGGATGCGTTTGCCTGTCATTTCCATCTTTCGTGTTACATTATGTTTGAATTTTTCTGGTACCGGATTTATAAAGTTACGTTCAATGCGTGCTTCGTAGATTGCTCTCTTACGTGTTTACTAATTTCAATTTTAGTCGTAAGCTTCTCGCAATCACTGCGGTACTGCCCTGTTAATGACGTTCTTATATAGTCAGAATTAATACATTAAATAAATAAATTAATTAATTAATACAGACGTGGCAAAAACCTTGCGCTGACCGAGTTAAGCCATTACACTCGTTCGACGCATGTTGTACACAGCCTCCGAGTTAAACAACTTTGTTCGGTTAGCGCAAGATTTTTGCCACGTGTATACTTGTATAATTACACAATTGATCGCTCAATTACACTGTCAAGCTGTGGAGTTTTAATTCAAACTGTCAGACAAGGAGCCGCAATTACATGCGCGCGCAACAATATAAAACGGTTAGGTCTGACTTTGAAAAAGCACTAACACTCTGCTTGTCGTGCTCGTTTGTTCGTGTGTGTGTGTGTGCGCGTGCTCATTTCGTATTTTTCGCCAACGGGCCGGACGCAACTGCAAGGGTTCAACGGAGGAGATCGGAGGAGTTAGCCGGAAAAAACGCACCAGTAAAATGTCACGCTTTTTAAGCCTCACCGCCGTCGTGTTGATTTTCGCTTTGACCGCGGCCACCGTCTACGGTAAATGAGGTGCTGCCTGTCTATGTCTATAAGCCATGTCTGTGTCTGTGTCTGTGTCTGTGTCTGTGTCTGTGTCTGTGTCTGTGTCTGTGTCTGTGTCTGTGTCTGTGACTGTGGCTGTGTCTGTGTCTGTGTCTGTGTCTGTGGCTTTGACTGTGTCTGTTCGTGAACTGAATTTTTTATCGGACCTTGGTTAAAGGTAAGAACGAGCAGTGCCGGGAGCATCGAGAGTGTCTGGATGCGGGAACCGGCTGCAAGGGCGGTCGCTGCCGTTGTTGGACGGATTCCGGCAATGCCATCGCAGACTTTTGGGTATCTATTATAGCAAAGTCTTATTTTCGGTAGCGTACATGCCAACAGACGTGTCCCCTTCTCCTTATCATACAGGCTTGTGATGATGATAGTTTGTGTGAGAAACGGTTCCCCGGCACAGCAACAGCCTGCCGACCGACGGAGGACTGCAGACCGACTAGTGGTCTAATGGGATACTGCCAGCCGCGATAAATCCAAAGACGATCGAGCCTTTTTATACGTCCGGAATTGTTTTCTACGATTTTTTTCCTAGCTCAAAAGTTCGATTTATTCTTCTACTTTATTAAAGCAGTTAATTACTCACATGCTAAAAAATTACAGCGCTGTCTTGATTACATCAAGTCTGACAAAGCAAAGCCCCTTGTGTCTTGATTGTTTGTCTGCGTTCACAGGCAGGAAGCTTATTAGTCGAGGTCGCTGATCAAATTACGCCACAAAGATATCACAGAGCCTAGAAAAGAACAGTATTTAAATCTTTTGTGCCTTGAGCTGGCTGAATTGGGATCACTAACCGAAAAAAGCCCCGTCCATTTCACCGTAATTTAAAATGATTGAGCGGTTCATTTCGTCCGGTGGCGACGTTGCCCGGAAGGCCATTGGCTGATGACTGGCCGATCGTTCTTGCAGGCTATGAATTGTTTTGTCCTACTTTGAGTTCGCTTTTTAGTGAAAGTTGACTAAATCAGCGAAAAAAACCGTACGAAGCCTTCGAAGTCCGTGCTCGAGATTTCCGCAACTTTTAACAAATATACCGCTGGATCTTAGGAATATGCAGCCTATCGTAGTCGGATTTCTTCTGTTAGGAGTGGGAGTTGTCTACGGTAAGTGATACCTGTCTGTCTGTCTGTCCATTTACCTGTCTGTCCGCTTATCTGCCTGCCTGTCTGTTTGTCTGCCTGCCTATCTGTCTGTCTGTCTGTCTGCCTGCCTGTCTGTCTGTCTGTCTGTATGTCTGCCTGTGTGTCTGTCTGTGAGTCTGTGTGTCTGTGTGTCTGTTTGTCTGCCTGTCTGTCTACCTGCTGTTGCTTGTCTGTCTGCCTGTTACCTGTGCTGCAGAAGGGTAACTCTTTATCCAGGCGGATTGGTAATCGACCAAGGCAAACGGGACTTCATCAGACGCCAACTCCGTTTAGAGGCTGAGGAGGCCCAAGAAAGTGGACTCGAACAGCGAGCACTCCCCGCGGACTGGGCCACTCCGTTCGTCAACCCTCCGCTTGGTGTGCATGAACCTAAGTCGAGCGAAATCAAGGGGCTCGCTCATGTTTACTCTGACCCGGTTCGCGTCAAGAAGCTCCTGTTGAGCTTTCTGAAGATTGTCCCCAGCATCAACGACTACCTCAATCCTCTCGGTACGGGGGAAGACCGATTTGGCGCGTTCGGCTCGCAGAACCACATTCCATATCAGCGGGAACATCCAGTGGATGCCTATCTAATTCAAAGTCCTTCGGATTCGGAATCAGAAGCATGGTTGTAAAAAAGCCTGCCCTCTTTTGAAATTTTAACCTGAACATTCGATGTACACTGCACACCTTTTTCGTTTCGATGACCACCCTTAATTCAAATAATTTAATAAATCTTACTAAATTATGTTTTTGCTTCCCAACACACATGTCTGTGAATAAGTAAAAAAATTTCAATGTCTGATCTCAACCGCGTTTTTATGTGCCCCTTTCAATGTAAGTCTGTGTCTGTGCCTGTGCCTGTGTCTGTGTCTGTGTCTGTGCCTGTGCCTGTGTCTGTGCCTGCGCCTGTGTCTGTGCCTGTGCCTGTGTCTGTGCCTGTGCCTGTGCCTGTGCCTGTGCCTGTGCCTGTGCCTGTGTCTGTGTCTGTGGGTGCCTGTGCCTGTGTCTGTGTCGGTGCCTGTGCCTGTGTACGGCGTTTTCGCACCGCCGTGTGCGGATGTACTCTGTATCTGTTCGCTTGAACGATAAACAAAATTAATAAATGCGAGCATATAGGGATGCACAGCAGGTGAGGGCAGACAAGATAAAAACTTCACAGTAATTAACACTTAGCCATACCACTTTTTTTCGGTGCGACCAAGAAAAACAGGCAAGAACGCCAAGTCAGGGTCGTTTTTCGTCAGCTTTAATGGAGTTCTTCACTGCCCACACACCGCCTGCTGCGATACGGACCGTGTACACCGTGATAATAAAAGTTTCAAAAAACTTTTGCTCTAGTTTTACAGACTTTTACCACCAGGCGAAGAACAGCTTTAAAAGACCTTCAGCGTTTTGGAAATGTGGATTACTGTCAAGCTCTGCGCACCATACAGAACTAATTCGTAATTTTTACCTAATCTTCTGGAGACATATCTGACTTACTCAAAATCATCCAGCCATGCAGACTGCCTTATTCTTTGCTGCTTTATCAGGAATTGTGGTGGCGGTGTCGGGTAAGCTTAAAAGATAAAACGAAATACTTTCTATAAAGTTATCGTGATGAAGATATTTATCATGTCTGTAGCTCTGAATGAACAGTGTCGTCGAGTGGAAGATTGTGCCGATGCCGGAGCAACTTGTTCGGGGGGTATCTGCCGATGCTGGACGGACCAAGGACCTCAGATCGCTGAAATTTGGGTAATCAATATACCCAGATAATTGTTACTACACTTATATAGATGGTTATGTCTGTGTCTATGTCTATGTCTATAAGTCTGTGTCTGTGTCTGTGTCTGTGTCTGTGTCTG
>LRSR01002481.1:0-14445 GCA_001579985.1 Hypsibius dujardini
CAGACACAGACACAGACACAGACACAGACACAGACACAGACACAGACACAGACAGCACAGGAACAGAAGCACAAAGATATATAGAATGTTGTACCCAGTTAACTTACAGTCATTGCTGGACATATGTAGCTAGTCAGATTTCCATTGACATCACATCGGTCAAAGATCTGACACTTTCCCACATCCGACGAGTCAGCATAAAATCCCGGTTGCTTGAACGCTCCGCAGTCAATGCCACGATCAGGAATAACGAGAATATTCGGAAAATCCTGCCCTGCAACCGCGTTTGGGTACAAATTCTGAATCTGTTCAGCGGTCAGCGCACCCTTTCCACGGAGTTTCGCGAGGGCGTCCCAGACCTTCGGAACCTGATCACCATTGCCGGCACACGCCACGCCTAATACGGCGGACAAGACCATGACGAACACCTGCATTCTTTTACTGTGTCCGACTTGACTGTTTGACTGGTTTTGACGAGCAGAAATGAAAGCGAGAGTCGAAGTGAAGCAAATCGAGGACAAGAATTTTAAGTGCCGTTCTGGTTTGGCCTTTTGCTTGCTATATACTTCAAGTCTTTATTATTATGCAACACACAATCAAGTTCTGCTCGAGATGGAAATTTGATTAGGGAAAATTGAAAATGAGTGGCAATTTTATTGCAGACACAATCGCGTCGTCGACCCCCTTGATTCCCCCCAATTATCGGATTAGGCGAATTGTACGAACTGTCTTTTCACACTGATTTTTATTTTTACTTTTAAACAAGTCTTGAATTTTTAATTGGCGACAACTCCGTAAACAAAATTATGGATACATACTATTCTAAAATATTGTTTCTAATATTTAATTTATATTGAGATTGTATATTTTACGTTAATGCGTTAGAGTAAGAAATAATAATCCTATGCTTATCGTTAAGATGTGTCTTAATTAAACATTTGCAATATATATATCTAAATAATAAATGTAATATATTAATATAGAACTGAATTATTAAGTAGTCAATAATATATAAATATAAATCTTTTATATCTACTATAATATATTTCATACATTTAATATCATAAATAATATTTTTACATAATATATATTTCATTTTAATATATGGTAATATTTATTTATTCTTTTATTTTTATATATACCAACATAGTAAGTGATAAGTTTGAAATACATTATTAAGCTGCATATAAAAAGCTACTCGGACTTTGCTTGAGTCAATCTGATGTCCCTTGTTGTTAGTTAACCATTTTAACCTAATTGTCAATTAGTTTGTTAAGACAAAGTTGAACTATTTTTTTATTCAGCAATAAGAAATAATTTACTTAATGCTTAGAACAAGAAACCACATCCAGAAGAAACTGAAATTAAATCCGGAACTGTTAGTTATCAAAATCACGCCTATTTATCATAAGCGTGATTTTGAATAAGTTAAAAATTAATAACATTAATACCAATAGAGTTCAATGTAAAACTAAAAATTTTGTAATACTCGAAATCTCTTTTCACAAATTGAAGAAACGTAGTCTGCGTATTTTGTAGAAAATCAATGAGAACAATATTGAGAGGGAAAGTCCTCGCGGCACACAATTGTGGTCGATCCGAGGTCTAACGGACGGAAAAATGATTGCATTTGGCCACCTCATTTATCTGAAAAGACAGACAATCAAAAAATAATGTATATAACACCCCATAAAAACTAATAATAATGGCGAAAAAAAACGAAAGTGGTGATGACGAGCCGCGACGGCCCTCATTTCGATCGGATTGCAGGCCTTTTATTGTTGTCTGCCTTTGTATTTTTCCGTATGAACACCGAAAACACCAAATCTGCTTGACCTACTTCCTGCCCGGCACAGATAGACCGAACACCCAGTTATTATGGCCATTCAACGAAACGGTATACATCATTTCTCATATAAGACAAAGAATCATCGCACAAGGAATCAGCATCATAGTTCATTCTTCTCTCTGCAGCCAGCACCTCTAATTCCTTAGACCAGGTTCGAAATCAAAATGCAGGCCTCCCTCATCGTCCTGGCTTCTGTGTTCGCGGTGGCTCTCGGAGGAAGCGCGAACGGTGATCAGCAGCCGAAGGTGTGGGATGCCCTGGCCAAGCTAAGAGGAAAGGATGCCCTCACTGCTGAACAGATTCAGGAGCTTTATCCCAACGCAGTAGCTGGAAAGGATTTCCCGAATAACCTCGTCATCGCACAGCCACGAGCCATCGACTGCGGCAAAGTCATTCCTGGATTCCATGCCGATGTGAGCGATCCCTCCAAGTGTCAGCTCTTTGATCGGTGCGATGTCAACGGAAACCTGACCAGCTACATCTGCCCTGCCATGACTGTAAGTCTCCTGCGCTTGTTTGGAATGCTTTTACGTTAGGCATGCCTGTATCTATGTCTGTGTCTGTGTCTGTGTCTGTGTCTGTGTCTGTGTCTGTGTCTGTGTCTGTGTCTGTGTTTGTGTCTGTGTGTCTGTTTCCGTGTATGTATCCTTAATTGTGACAATGTCTGTCTCCACATCAACGAAGTTAGTGATTGTTTGTGCCGCGTCTCATTCTCGGTCAATCTTTGCTGAGTCCATTTAACCAATTCATTTGTGTTCATTTAGCTCTTCAACCAGATTACTCTGATTTGCGACTACTGGTTCAACGTGGACTGCAGCCAGTCCGCCAGTTTCGTTGACTACTCCAACGGCCGTCTTTATGCCGGCGATAAGTCAATCTTCTTGGACGACCAGCTTGTCCTGTCCGGTGGGGATGCTTCCGGGTCTGGTGCCCCTGCTCCTGCCCCCAAGAAGGCCAAGAAGGGCAAGAAGGGAGCAAAATAAGCGGACAGCCCGTTCACCTGCTTCGACCGAAATCATCCTTCCAAAAGTTACTTACACCAAATCGTCCAAGTCATCGATCAGTCGTCTCCTGAACCTCCTCTTCTACGCGCTTCTTTATCTGCTTTTGAAAAGTATTGTTTCGCTTGTCTTTCTCTTTCCTTTCTGGTCTTGGTCCATTTCTTCTGTGCACTATATTTTTGCGCTGCACATTTTCTTTCCATCCTTATTATTGTGACTTTTCTTTTGCAGCCTGGTGCGTTTTCAGAGTATGTACATATTTGCCAAATTCAGTTTTATGCCGTGCTATATAGAAATATTTACAATACAGATGAATTAAAGAGACAAAATAAAACTTTGTAATTTTGCTGCGTTGCAGAATGGGCGTCATGATTTAAATTGCAACTGTACGCCTTTGCTAAACTCAATGCAGACAGCCGTTGTTTATAACTAAACATAAATCGGACACGCCAACTATTACATGGCTTCGAGTTTATTAAGGTACGGGCAACTACCGAGTTAAATGTTTCACTCCCTCAGACCTGTAAGATGTGATAGAATTACATGGGAGTACGGTACGGCATGATCGTACGTATTTAATTACATTTACAGATATATTTTCATCTAATCACGTTTTACAGCAGTGTATTCACATATTTGTCCACAATTAAATCCACCCATAGATAGCGGTATATAAGCTTATACCTTTAACGCTAATACACTACGCTGCTAACGCCAGCAAAAACACCACTGACCTTTGTCTCTCAGTGTACATTCTCGTCTTAGAATATCGTTCTCTCTCTCACTTGGGAAGTGGCGGAGATTTCCCCTCGCTATTAGAATGAGTTCTGCCATCTCTGCCATTTTGTGGTATATGCCGGCCTTTGACTGATTGATCATTTGACAACGTTCTCAAAATTTGTCTTCAAGTACTTTTCAGTATTTTACTGAACGTGAACACACATTTTTTAATTTACTAGAAACCTCTAACAAGATACAAAAAATAAAAAAGAATTTTGTGTGTAACCGGAACACGTTGAGAAGATATAAAAGGAAACAACGCAGTGGCCCCAGCACGCTGTACGATAATGCAAATTTTAATATGAGCGTTACAGGTTGATTGAAAGATCGTTCTTGACCTTTTCTCCGTCAGTTTTCAACTGATTAGTCGCTTTACCACACTCTCTATACGAAAAAAAATATAGGATTTTGTTTCAAATTGACTTTGTCATCCATTCAAATGGGGGAAATGTAAGAACTTGGAAAAAGCGTGCAGTATTTTGTCCAGTAAATCACTCAAACTAAGGGTTTGAAGTTTGAATTTATAACCACTGCTGCAACTGCACGCGTTCTTATATCCGTATTTCCCCCGTTTTCCTAATTTTGTTTGCTCTTTTTTTCTAAATCGAAACGATGTTTAAAATCAATCCTTAGAACGTCCTCCGAATTTTGACCGAATATTATGGGGATAAATTTAAAGATGATTTCACTATCATTCCAAAGTTTCAGATTATGTAGATTAATCTTTTTATTGTCTGCAAACGTTTACGCTTTTATTTCAAACAAATATGTTTATATAATACAGATTATATTAACGCTGTCAATCACTGTTTCATTTTTCATTTTCTTTAGGTGTTCCGGTTGATGGGAAAATTTTTTTTCACCTCGCTGGAGGTTTCTAGTAAATTTTAAAAATAAGTTTGTGTTCAGTAAAATACTGGACGGTACAGTGTTCAAAAAATATAGTTTTAAAAATAATCAGTCGATCAAACGCCGGCATATAGCATAAACGGGCAGAGATTCTTTTTTTCTTTCCCATTTTTTTCTGAGCCTGCAAATGTGTTTGCTACGACGAAACCCTTAGCTAAATTCATAATATAGTAACAGGTATCAGCAAAATAAAAGTCACTCGAATAGGGAGTGGAAATTTCCGCCACTTCCCGCGTCAATCGTAGTCATTAAACTGTTATAATGAATAGAGCCAACGTGAATTTAAGGCATAACCACATCTCATGTACCGTATGCTCGCAATCTCAAGGGACATCTAAGCCCGCCTCGCTCGGTATGGCTTGCAGTCAATTGAACGTTTAATCTGATTCACTGTTCTCTGATTGGATGATTGCGCACAGTTTACTTGTTGTGTTCGATCGATTGATTTTACAGCCTTGCTCTTCCGTATGTTTGTCCCTACAGTGGTAATTTGATGAACGGCGCTCAATAGGCATGGCCCGGGTTGATTAAAATTTACGGGTAGGGCAGAAAATTGTCCCTTGAGATCGCGAGCATACGGTATATGTTTATAAATATTATATATATATGCTATTTTTTAACTGTTACTGTACTGCCGCGTTAGCTTCGCGCAATAAACACAGAATTTTCAGTATATACTGCCCTGGCAATAACACACGGAGTGGGGGGAAAATCGCCTGGGGCGGTGCTACAGGTGCGTGAAGCTAACGCGGCATTACAGTATATTGTATATATACATATTGTATATTAATCATTACAGGAAACCGCTATAGTCACCCCCTTCCACTCCCTGCACGATTGTCACCCCTTTTTGCACTCCGTTTTACTACCAACTCAATTTTTCAGCTTGTATAAATTTAACATTGAGTTAATTACAGTATTAATGACACTTGTGTACAAAAATACTTCTAAATTGTGTTAAAGCGATAAATTAAAATGGAGCGAAAAGTAGAAATTAGAACTACCAAAATAATTTCTGTTTTATTTTCTGAATGCAATATTTGCATCGTTTACATTTTACAATTTTAAAAATCGATTTTAGTTTTGCATCAATTAAATTTTATCGGCTAGAAGTACAAATATATTTTAACAGAGAAGAATCTCTGTTAACTGGTTGTAATAAATCATCCTAAAGAAATTGAGACTTCTAGGATTCTTGAGGCTTGGCTTTCAATTTTTTTATTTAGGAAAAGGGGTGTTACAGTAATGAAAGGAACTGTACAGCATGGGGGACGGCTAAGGGGCTGGGGAATGTCTATAATTCATGGCCTTCGTTGATGACCTTTCCCGGATGTTAATTTTGGAAGCCCCATTTGCGCACGTCATCTTGTTTGTCCTCAGAAGCAAGTCACGAAGCAAAGCCGTAAAAGGTCTCTTGCGCAAACCGTTTTGATGGAAACAGGGAAGTACTTAATAACATTAACATTTCTCCCGCAATGGGGCAGTATGCTTTCGGAATCGCCCCATATTGTAAATCAAAGTACACTAGTCTTTATATTTTTTATTACAGGCATACTTCGCTCCGAGTTCAGGCCTGCTTATGTTTATTCCTTGTCTCATCAACTAGCTGAAAAACATCGTCTTCCCGAAGGCGTGTTTCAAGCGCCCTGAAGCCCACAAGAGCTGCTTATAAAAACTGATCCCTCGGAACTTGAGGTAAGCGTGTCACGCCCTTTGAGCCGTCCCGTAAACATATTTCTAAAGGCGCGGAAGCCAAGAAGGGTCTCATGCAAGCGCCGTGCAATGACGGGTCATATTATATGTGCCCCAAATCTTGGCGTTAAACCATTTTTTAAGCTACGACCAACGGCAGCTCAGAAATCATGTGGGCCGGTTTACTCATTGTTATTGGCCAAATATTGGTTCCATAAATCCGAGCAAACAAAGCCGTTTCAGGGGATTGAAGGGTGTTGTTTTCCAAACATCTTTTGCTTTTTCGACCTCATCTTTAGCTGCAAAAGTGGCCAAGTTTAGAGAACGAAATCAAAACAAATCGTTGAAATAATTTATTACGATACTTGGTAATGCTTTGAAGTTTCCATTTTCATCATCACAAATGGCCAACTTGTCCCTCAACACTACGACCACCGGCGTGACGTCCTCTTTCCGAGACCATCGCGTTGAGCTCCTCGCCTTTACCATCGCCATCCTTATTATCAACGTGTTGGGTGCTGTGGCCAACGTCCTCCTCCTCCTAGCATTGGCTATCTACAGACCGCTGCGTAACTCCTCCAGCTGCATCTTCATCGGACACTGCATTGTGATTGACCTCTACGCCACGGTGGTCACCGTTCCGGCTGTGGCCCTTCCGTTGTACCTCGGTCCAGGGTATCCCCTGCCAAAGGACTTTTGTCGGTTACAGCCGCTGCTCATCAACTCCGTCTACGTAGTTAGCTTGTACGCTGCCTCTATGACTGGTACGTCAATGGCCGAACCTTATTAGGGATGTTTAAAACAAATTTATAATTCTATTTATAGTAGCCAAACATGATATTTTTCTTTTAAATAAACATTATTTATATTTCAACATAACAATATATATTTTTTTGGAAGTAGAATTATAGCAGCAATAATAATGACGCAATAATGACGGTAGGAATAATAATAAGAAGAAAAGTAATATATTTCATCTTGAAATATATGTATTTTATTTTTAAAAAAGAGATAAAATGTTTAAGAAATCTGTGAAAAATATCTTGATATTTAATGTATTTTATTATATTTGATATCGGTGAGAAATACACATATATTTTCACTTTGTTTATATTGGAAAACGGTATTTAATTGCAACACATAGGCTTATTGTGTTGGTCAGTAAAGGGTTTTCTGTCGTTAACAACGGTTGAACGACGTAAGTCATTACAGAAACGTGCGATACATTGATAGTAAATAAGCGCGATACAGTGCAGATATATAAACAATATATTAGTTACCTACGTTAATAATAATAAATAATACAGATTTATGTAGTGGCTAAATTAAATAGATCTGCCAGGGAAATAAAGCATTTATATGAATTGGTTAAAAATAAGTTGAATAAAATGCGCGGCTAAACGAGTAGTTGTGGTAGTAAGAAAGGAAATAGAAAGAAGCCGCAAAACAGTGTAGGAAATATAAGACGAATGCAGAGCAGTTGACTAGTCCCTAAAAGATGGCTAGCACGCGTAAACTGATTAAAGTAAGGTTAAACAAATCTGGTGACTTAGGGAAAGTATTAACAGTGTCAAGATTAAGTCAATCTAAATTAGCAACATGCTACGACAGAATCTGTAAAGGAATGACGCAAACGTAAAAGCGATAAACTTTAGAAAATGAGAAAATAAGTATACCGTAAATAAGCAAAAAATTAAAAGCAACTACTTAATAAGAATACATAAATGCGAGAAAAAGCAAAGGGATTTTCTAAAGCATTTGGATTTCTGCTAAAATTCGATTATTTCGAATGCCTCTTATGGAAATGAAAGGCGCATTACAGCTAACAAGAAGCTAGAAGGAATGATAGATCTTTACGTTCGCGTTACTTTGAAAAGCATAAACCACTTAATTAGCAAGAAGGTTTGTTCACGAATTCCTGGAGAAAAATATATAATGTAAACGGTGACTTTCAGCTTTACATCGCCTGATTGCCGCCGTGTTGCCGCTTCGTTTTGCGGTCATCCGGTTGCGCTGGATCAACCTCCTCATAATCCTCTTTCCGTGGCTGGTGACGGTGAGCTTGAACGGACTGCCGGTGTTTGGTGTGATCTATCGGATGGTACGCAGCAATGTTACCGGAACGTGTGCGGTAGTCGGTGTCCCGGGCTACTATGCCACTCAACTGTTAACCACCCTTTGCACGTACCTCCCAACAGCCGTAATAGGGGCCTGCTACTTTGTTGTCCTACTGAAGACGGCAATTCAATTGCAACAACGCCAGGCTAGTCGGATGCTTCACCGACGGATGGAGATTTCACGGACGTTGTTTCTATCTTTTGTCTGGCACTGCATCTCCACATACCCGTCGCAGATTTTAGTTACCTTACCTAACCGGGAGTCGATACCATACTATTTTTCTGTGGCGATGATTTTCCGAACCCTTTTATTGTGTTTTGGAGCTGTGAATCCGGTAAGCAACGTGTGTCTGTCTGTCTGTCTGTCTGTCTGTCTGTCTGTCTACCTGTCTGCCTGCCTATTCGATTTACTAACTGCGAATATCGCCGCTCATTTGATTGTTTTGTAGCTGTTTCTGTGGGCAAGTAGCAGGCTTTTCCAAAACGGAGTGAAAAAGGTGCTTGGCAATTGTCGAACACGGTTGAGAAAACACTCTGCCGCTGTCAGCCCTGTACCCCAACTATGAACGGCAGGGATTTGGCCGCAGCCTACGAGTTCCGGTTTTCAGTAATACGGCGCGCCATCTGAAGCCGAATGGGTCTTCAGTCGGCTTGATGGAAATAATCACACGGAACAGTACAAGGACGACTCCTCAGCGTCGGAATTTTTTATTGTTGACTGGCCAATCTGCACGAGAATCCAAAATTAAACACTAAGAAATCCTCTCCTGTTTTTCGTATGATTGCTATCAAGTTCACACATGTAAGCTGGTTAACTAATTTTTCAACTGAAGAAAAAGTAACAAAAGTCGGAAGAAGAAAATAAAAACGATCGCCATAAATGGAATGTGTTCCTAAGTCACAAGCGAGACTTTTGAGATGTATTTCGCTCTCGACGTGAACGGTAGCTTGCAAACTGTACCGTACTTTTTACTGCAAGACCCCGATGATGTCTTATACCCTGGCCGACCAAGTAACTACCTGCACAACTAACAAAGGTACAAACGAGGAAAGATTTTGATATTTGAAACAAAGCTGATAGCATCGAAGAATTGCTTCGTGATAGATTGATAGCATCGTGATCATAATCAGCGGTGTATCCATCGTCGTCTGTTTATTTTCTACTTATATCTGTTTTTAAGATGAGGCACTCGCCAACCCATGAGCAGAATGCAGGCCTCCCTTTTTGCTCTCGCAGCCGCTTTCGGAGTAGCTCTCGGTGGTCCCGTTAACGATGATCAGCAACCGAAGGTGTGAAATGCCCTGGCCAAGCTAAGAGGAAAGGATGCCCTCACTGCTGAACAGATTCAGGAGCTTTATCCCAACACAATAGCTGGAAAGGATATCCCAAACAACCTCGTCATCGCACAGCCACGAGCCATCGACTGCGGCAAAGTCATTCCTGGATTCCATGCTGATGTGAGCGATCCCTCCAAGTGCCAGCTCTCTGATCGGTGCGATGTCAGCAGAGTGCTGACGAACTATATTTGCCCCTCCATTACTGTAATTCTTCTTGCGTGTTCGGGTTGCTTTAGGTAGGTCTGTTTGTAAGTTGGTCTAAAGGCCCACAATTTCGTTCAAACGCTCTCTGGACTCACACTTTGGCCTTCGTATCTTCCGACGGGGTGTGTTACCTGGTGGCTCTGGGGAAGACTTTCCTCAGTCGCAGGCAGAGACCCGAGAGTCATATGCTGAATCGACGAATGAAGATTTCGCGGACGTTTTGTCGGTCGTTTGTCTGGCATTGCATCTCCACGTACCCGTCGCAGATTTGTGCACTCGTTGCGAATCGGGAATCATTAGGCAATTATTTCTCCTTGACATTGGTTGTGCGAAACATTCTGTTTAGCATTGGTGCCATTAACCCAGTAAGTTTTTGTACCCTTCTGTCTGTCTGTCTGTCTGTCTGTCTGTCCAGTTATAAATGTAGTTCGTCTTTTTCGTTGGAACAGAAAACGAACAAATATAGTTGACTCGGTAGGGCAGGAATTGCTTGGAGACTGTCCGTCTGCAAGTCCCAGTTCGGTGAACAACGCATCGGCCGCAATGTCGACTCCAGTTTGCGGCCGACAGACTCGATGAATGACCACGATGGAAGACCGGGATTTTGCCTCTGCCATAATTACTAAGTACTGCTAAATAACGAACCGTCCTACCTTACTGTTTCGTTTTTCTTTTTCATTGCAATTTTTGATTCAGTGAGCAGCTTGCTAGTCTCGTTAGCTCGATCATTTGCACCCTTGAGCATATATTACTTCACTTATAACGTGCGGTGTTACAGCATAATACAGGCTTGTACACGCTAATTCTTTCCGCTTTTACAGAAGCTTCAACAGAAACACCGTTTCCGCGCACAATTGTTACCTTTACTCCTGGCTTCTTTATTTCCGGTTGCTGTAGCTGTTTATCCCTTTATGAAAAAATAACTATTTTTCTCATGCACTACCCTATAATACTTTTTGTAATAGCCATGAAACCTTTTAGAATGCATATGAAATGTTTATTCAGTAGTTCACTTCACAGTGATTTGTATCGGCCATCAGAACGCGTCTCAACCACGCAACCAAATTAACAGTTATTCGTTTTCGCATAACTTTCACTCGTAATACCAACATATCCACTTCATATTTTTAAATTAGTACTATGTGAGTGACGATTTATACAATTTATTTCATCGGCATGACTATTACAATTTTTTTGCAGAATTTCAAATTCCGGCAGACACTGGAAGATTCCCCTGATTTCACTGCAAACTAGGATTTTGGAAAAGGTTTTATTTCAAAAATGTTGACACCATTCCTCTCCAAATTTAATTCATAATCGACTGAAATTAACTTTGAGTAACAATGGAAGGAGTTATGGGCTACTTCTGAAATGTCGCCCGGGAGATTCCGGTCTGGATTTCAACTAACCCATAGCTCCGTCCCTAACATCTGAAAGATTCTGCTGTTTGCAATCGCTTTCACATTGAAGGTGCAAAGGACGATATAAAAAACTTGAAATCAAACCTTTTGCAAAAACATTTACAGAGAAAATCAAGAAAAATGGGATATTCCAGTGCGCTTTCGGACCTTGATATTCTGTATAAAACACTTTTCAGAGCCCTGCCGAAACTTTTAAATTCTGCCCAAAACAGCTTTCACATCTTGACAGAGAAAATTAATTTTGAAAATCGTTATAACTGTTATAATTATAACTCTTAATAAAAAAATATAAAGCGGAGACATTCTGGGTTCCCCTTCTGAAAATTGTCCCAAGCAAATGGTAGGTAAATTATACTAGTCCGTCAACCAAAACCAAATTGATCACAGAAATGCAAATATAAAACAGATTAATAATTCTCCTTAAGCACTCGTCTCCAAATCCTCCTCCTCCACGAAGGGTGCCCCTTTGAAAACACTACAGCAGTTGCATCCCTTGGAGACTTTGACGCAGTGCCGCCAGAGCATGGTGGGCCTACACCTCGCGTCGGATCCCTCCTGACACAGCAGGCAGTATCCGCACGACTCCGTCCCGGCAATGAGGAACACCGCGACGGCCACGAAGACAAAGAGGAAGACTCCGCAGAGGAAGCACTTAAAAAAGCCCACACTATTCCAGCTCCAGTTCATGCTGATCCACAGGGAGAAGTTGTAGTTGTTCATTGGGTCTGATTTTCGTTGTGTGAATTTTTCAGAAATCAAGCGAAGAATATTTCCAATTTTGCACAAGGTGGATTATCCAACGTAAGGCGTGCAAGATATGTGAAGTCAAAAAAGCAAGAGTTAGACATTTCTCGATGAAAGCGTATAATTTTCTCGCCGGGTGTAGAAGATTATCAACTGCAATACGTTTGCCCTCAAACCAAATAGCGTCAAGTTGTCTTTCATTTCTCCGGACAAAGATAGCTTTGGTTACTACTCTTGCTGAGATTTGATATTTTGCCGCGGGATCTGGGCTTCAAGGCTCGATCGCGTCATCGCACGTTCTTGAAGTGAAAAAAATCGGAATTTGCAAAGACTAAACCGGAGTGGTTCTCCGCGCTATACAAATGCATTATACTCGTAAAGCAGTGTACGTAGTACACCTCAATTCGCTACACGCTAGGCCAAAGTATTGTGTACACATTTCGTTTACAAAATTATATTTTATATAGGACAAACATTTATATATATATATGTATAAAGTAAAAGTATATTTGAGTATTTATATAAGTATATTGTATGCATGATATAAATGGTGTATTACGTTTGTATACATTATACTGTTCAACATGGCCTTTAACACTCGAGCTTCACGAAATTCGTTCCTTACCCGAGACACCGGGGCCAAAAACCTCAGAACGACTTTACCGCTATCAAGGCAGACATTCTGATCACGTCGGATCTTATCGCTTTCAACAGGATTTTAGTCCCAGTTAATTTTGGGATGTCCGACAAGATCCGCAAGTTTTGTTTCTAGTAAGACAATTTTAATCTAAATTACATTTCAAGAAGATATTTGACAGCAATAGAATAGACAAAATCGGCTCTCATTGATCCTCATATATTTCAGTTCGAAATTAACTACAGGTCTAAAGGGTAGGACAATAGTTCAAAGGTAGGAAAGAGTGGGTCTATAGTCACTTCTTTAAACTTATAAAATATTTTGTTTTACATGCTTCATTTACAAAATGAATGGGATCTTAAAATCACTAATGAGTCTTTAATGCCAAGCGCACACTATAAATAAGTCGATTATAGCGAGCATCCACGTTCTTCTGTTTATACTATAGGCAGTCAAATATAAACAACGTGAGCAAGCGTTGGGAATAAAATAAGAGCTCGAAAGTCGACCTCATTTCCCATCAAAATATGATTACTAATTGATAGTAATTTCGTTTACTATTAAAAATGTACGGGTCTTATTCATCTCTTTTCCCATTTCCGCTGGCAGTGGCATGGTCATTCCAGAGGAAATGAAAATGCTGACCCTTTGGCAGGATTACGGCATAGAATGACGAAACTGTAATAGATAGAGGCTCTACGTGGCGGTCGCTTCAGTGACAACCAGTCAGGGTCAAGAATCCACCATGTCAGATGCAGATAAAACCTACGACGCAGTCTGTGCGAAACAATCCAAAATACGGTCCTAAGTCCAGCTGAGCATAGGAGTTTAAAATTAGCGATGGGCCAAAGTAATCTAAACCGACAGCTAAATTTAAACTAGACCAAAACTCTTAATAAATAATTTTTTGGCAGTAATATTGTTGTAAATTGACTTGGGACGTTTTACAGAAGGGGAACCCAGAATATCTCCGCTTTTTATTTTTTAAATAAAACTATAATTATGATGATTTTAAAAATTAATTTTATCAGTCAGGATATGAAATCAGATTTCAAATTTGGGAAAACACTGGAAGATTCTATTTTCCCTGACTTTGACTGTCAAAAATTCATGTTTGCAGAGTAATTTAATTTAACAAATTTAGATAATGTGTTTTCGCGTTAGACAGGGACAGCGTACAAGCTGTGGAACGTTTAATCGGCCACGCGGCGCTTGTGTTGTGTGTATACGGTGCACACAGCCGTGCACACGTTCCACTCCAATAAGACTGTCCCTGTCTAACGCGAACATACAGTCCTATCCCTCTCAAAAATCAACTTCAAATTTTTTGGAATTAGTGGAATCTTTTTTGGATGTCAGGGGGCGGAGCTATGCATCGTTTCTCGAATATCAGTCGCAAGTTTTGAAAAGGGCAGTGTCAAAGTTCTTTAAATTTAACCATTTTCCAAGATTGAAATTTTTAAAGTCAATATCAGGGAAAATGAAATCTTTCAGTATTGTCCCAAATTTGAAATTCTTCCAAAAAAGCGTTCATATCCTGACTGATAAAAATAATTTTGAAAATCAAGCTAATTTTAGTTCTATTAAGAAAAATATGAAGCGGAGACATTCTGGGTTCCACTTTTCAAATTTGTTCCAAGTAAGAAAGCTTGACTAAAAGTTTGGTAACTAAGAAACTAAATTAATATCGTTCGTAAATAAGTTTTAGTTGAAAAAAAAATATTAGTCGAATTGTTTTAGTTTTGGGCATATC
>LRSR01002482.1:0-35868 GCA_001579985.1 Hypsibius dujardini
GAAGAACTTGACACTAATTTGCCTGCTATGTAATGGTAGGAAAAACAAATAGCCCTCCTCGCTGACCCATACGGGTGAGAGGCTCTCTTGACCGACTCTCACTTGAAGCTGTCAGTGTTTTTTCACTCTCTCTCATTCGCATTCTTTTGTGTGTGACGTTACGGTTATTATACTATACATGGTGTACACGAAAAGAAGTAAGGTAAAAGAGAACGATGATGATATGATGGGAAATATATGGAGGTGTGTGTCTTGCCATACGGCAATTAATTTGTAATAACTGGACTACTTTCAGTCATATTTCATCTTTTGTCTGTCTGAGGTTTGATTTGTTATCTGACGGTACGATTCCAGGCCGGCCGTATATATTGTGTTCGACGGCGCGTCGGTTGGGCTCATTCGGCGCGTAGCATCTCCGGGAAAAGTTGTTTTTGCGTGAGATGGACGATTCTTGACATGGATCTTGAGTGTCATCTCCGAGCGCAGCGACTGCTGAGGATAACAAGCTTGCGCAAATCTTATTGCTACCAATATATAGAACTGTCTGTCTGCCTACCTTTCTGTCCATCTGTTTGTCTCTCTGTCTATCTGTCTGTTTGCCTGCCTGCCTTTCTGTCTGTCTATCTTTCCATCTGCCTGCCTGCCTGCCTGCTTATCTGTATGTGTGTATGTCTGCCTGTCTGCCTGTCTGTCTGCATATTTGTTCGTCTGTCTGTCTTTCTGTCTATTTGTCTATCTGTTTACTTGACTATTAGTAGACCTACGTACTTGTTTGTGAATCTGTCTGTTCGTTTTTTCTATCTGATAATGGGCGCTTCGGTTTACTTGCAATCATTACCTGAGTAGACGACCAAAAAACATCCAATCGTTAGCTTATATCGTATATTAAAGTACAGGATACCTTAGTTGCCCATCAAATTTAAGAAAAATACCAAATAACTCATAAGTACACTAAATTAAAAAAGAATCTCGAACAAGCCAAATAGGAACAGTATAAAAATCACAGCTGCGCAATAGTACAACGCTATGCAGAAGGCCTCTAATCGAAACGGACCTTGCAGCGTTTCCGTATGCGTCTAGCCACCTGCCACACCAGCCAGAGGAGCAGAAAAAATCCGGAAGCACCGTAGGTGAAAAAGACCGTATGTTCGTTCGGTAAGAAGCACTTGTAGACGGCCAGTGTGTCTGGACAGAACGAGACCTAGACAAACCGGAAACGGCATTGTGTCGGCATGTGATTAAAATGATGATAGAACGGCTACTTGATGATAATCGAAAGTGGGTCAATTGCAACCAGATGGCTGGCCACGGACTTTCAAATCAAATTCGAACTAGATCTCATCGGTATATTACGCGACATACCATAAGAAAGGATGGGTTGATTTTATTGCGCCAATTAAACGACGAGATAGTCCACTCGTCGACACCGTTCCGGTGCTTCCGATAGCAGCCGTGATGCGTGTGACCACCGAACACAGCGCGTGGCTCGATGGTATTCATAATCTGTATGACGAAGAAGAGATCAGTTGTAGAAATGCCGGTCTACCTGAATGTTAAGTTCTCTGCCTGCCATTTACAAGACTGGCTTTGCATGCCTATCTCCTGCCTGTCAGTCACTCGCAGTATGTATGTCTGTCTGAAAAGCAAGTTCATCTGTGCTTGTCTGTCTGTCTGTCTGACTATCTATCTATCTGTGCTTGTCTATCTGTCCATCTGTGTTTGTCTGCCTGCCTGCATGTGTCTGAAACTAATCTCATGGCTGACCACGGTCTGCCAAGTCAGTCTACAAACTATCTTTCTGTCCTAGTGTTCCTTGCCTGCCAAGTCCCCTAAGTGCCTGTGTATCTGTGTATCTGTATATCTTGATGTCTGTATCCCTGCCGGCCAATTCTGGTCCATCTAACTTAAGATTTGGCAACGTCTGCCAATTTGTGGTATAATTCGAACTCACCTGTTCAGTAGCCTCCTTACTGATGCATTCCCACTTTCCACGGAACGGCTGCGACTTTTCATCAGCCGGAGCTTCATCCGGTTCGTTGCATGCTTCATCTGAGAGCCGATACATCGGGAAATGCTACAAAGTATACAGTTCGCTCAGCTACATGACGGGCAGTGTTTCGCGGCAAGATGAACCCACCTGGAGGATGATCGGTTTAGAGAATGCCGTCTCTCGAGAGAAGTCCACGGCATCGCATTCTTTCGGAAGGGTCTGCTCTTCTTCCGTACGAGCCTTCAAGGCTCGCTGACACCTGAGGCGCAAGGACACCACACCGAGCTGTTGTTCCGCTTCTTTGCACATGGAACAGCGGTCACCTTCGAAGGCCATACTGTTGATTAAGACAAATTGGATACCGGAAAATTCGAGAAGCTCCACCGGCCTTCTTTCGAAAGCCTTCTCGAAACGCTGTCGAAGCTGAGGAATTATCCTGAAGAAAAGAAAACGGTCAGAATAGAATATAAACTATGCTTATTACACACGTGTACTTGATTGATTGATCCATCCTAAATAAAATACTTCCTAATCTTATCACTTTAAAACACGTTTAGTTTAAAAATATTATGCCAAACAAATTCCAGTAAAGAGCAGAGTCATTATGAGCCACCATAAAAGCCATTATAACAAGGTATTAAAGATAAAGAAAAGATACTGTTCGGAAAATCGAAATCTTGATTTTGGTAAGTAGTTTGTCAAAATTAAATTAAATTAAATGAGCATTCTTTAAATCTCCATATTTGAATTGATTTGTTTCACGCGATTCTATACAAAACCTATACAAAATGCATTTACAACGATGAAATTCTACTCAAAAGCATTTTTAAACATTATTAAAATAAATTCCAACAACATTATGACAAGTCCTAGTAAAATGTATTTATTCACTGATTCCCTCTTGCAGAAATATGCTTGATTGCTAACCTGTAGTGAAAGCCAATATCGTGGTTGCCAACCGCACAGATCACCGGAGCCGACGACCAAAACATGGTGCGAAATCTCCCAACATCTTCCCGAAAATCTTCCAGCAGGGCATTCTGTCCGTCATCTAAAATATCCCCTGAAGAACAACAAAAGAAAAATGATAAACAAACACATCTTCAACTCAGCTGATTAATCAACCGCAACCGGCAGGGTAAAATTCCCCATCCGCCGTTTAATAAGCATAAAAAGCCTTTGATTGATTGATTGATCTGCCAAACTCACCCAAAACGAAGACGACATCTGGTCGGTGGAGGAAATCGGCAGTCTGAAAAGATCGTGTCATCTGCCATTCCCTGTGAACCGAGAGCCAACACAATAAGCTCACTTTAGCTAAAACGGCAGAAAGATTTCGTGAAGGGAGAAAGAGTTTCGGGTGGCAACCTGCGCAATTTGTCCAGCCAGTGAGCACGTTTCCCCAGCAAGTGTGGATCGGCGAGAATAATAGTTTGCAACGGTGCGCGTGGTGGTTTACCGTTTGCGAACGGGTCGTTATGGCAGGAATGTTTCGGCCAGGAGCAAGTGATAATGGCAAAGTAATAGATGAGATATTCACAGAAGAGTAAAGTAATGCCGATCCAGCTGCAAATAGTTATCAGTACTCCATGAAGTGAATTAAAGTCCAGGTGACGAATTTTTAATAATTTTTGTATGGTACGAGAGAAAAGGATCATGGCTACTACATTCGGAATACTATACAAAATGCGTGAGCAAACAACTGTTTTTGTGGAGAAATTAAATTGCGTTTTGTTGACAACCACTCAAGCAATCAAACAATCAATCAATCAAAATTCAAAAAAGGTAGATTTCGTTTTTACCTGGAGGTCTTGTGGTCAGCCAGTTTTGAATGTAGTGTGATGTGATTGTGGAGAGGGATGGTGTCCAACTCCTTGGATTTAGCCGTGGTCTAAATCGGCCGAATCCATGGATTAGGAAATTCACGCTATTTCCACGACCCAAAACCTAAACCTTCCATCCTGGGATTTTTGCTTAGGGGTTCGAGGACTCTTCCCAGAGACGCCCAATATCCGCCTACCTCCACGTGGAAAGTGATAGGGGTTTCCTTTTCGGATTTCTAAACCCAATCCAAACGCGACAAAATATTGGATTACACATACAAAATTGCAGACATTTTATTGAGGTAATATCCTAATCCTCGATTTAGCAGGACTCAGCGCGGCACAGGTGGCAGTAACCCAAATTGTATGATTTATTAATATTTGTGAAAAATTGAATTCGCAATATGGAGGAACGGTTGTTAAAGGACGATTTGTTTTGCCTCGTGGAGAGGAATTTATTAATCGGAAGCTACCAATCCATCTGCCTGCTTCAAGAACGCTCTCAAATCACACACGAATCTACCAATTCGCATAGTCCTACGAAGTATGCAGATGTTTCCACTACCACGGAACCCTCAAACAGAGAGCTGGAAGCGAGTAAAGCGGCAGTTTTGACGGTGGACAGCCGGAAGCTTCCCAAAGACCTCGTGGACACTTTCGCAGCATACAAGTACATCAATGTCGACGACAGTCTGCAGTTTGAGTTTATCCGTTATTTCGACGAGTGTTGCGCTTTTATTGAGGATCAGCGGACGCTTGGAAAAGATGTTTTGGTGCATTGGTAAGTCAGAATTCGCCGATGGATAAAGCTTTGCGCAGTGAGTGGTTGATTAGTCGATTACTGGTGTTGATGTCATTGTACACAATTCATCGATCAATCGACCGGTTCTGTCACTGTTGATTGTTGATTGTGAGTCCTCTGACGGTAAAAGCAATTAATGCGTTGGCTGTTGTAATGAGTTATTTTAATGTATGACCATTGGTTTTTCTAGCAATGCGGGATTGTCTCGAAGCGCCACCATTGTTACGGCCTATCTCATGAAAGAACACGGAGTGGATGTGAAGGACGCGC
Source organism: Hypsibius dujardini (assembly GCA_001579985.1). Taxonomy (NCBI): domain Eukaryota; kingdom Metazoa; phylum Tardigrada; class Eutardigrada; order Parachela; family Hypsibiidae; genus Hypsibius; species Hypsibius dujardini. The sequence goes on from LRSR01002482.1 coordinate 4,886, forward strand.
TTGACCGGTTGAGGAAAGCCAGATCTGCGATTGAGTACGGAGAAGTACATGTATCATGCGTAATTTTAGGATATTGCGTTATGGATAGATTTCGTATGCACGTGGATTGTTTTTTTAGGCCGAACTCGAATTTCCATCAACAATTGCTGCTTTATCAAGGCATGGGATGCAAGCTGGACAGCTCTAATCCGAGTTACCGGCAATGGCGACTGCGACTCTTGACACAAACAGGTTGCAATTTTCTGTCTGACCTATTGAAATGTATAATTCTGATAAATAAATATTGCATTTGAAAGTTAAAGAATAATAATTTTAAATGTTTAAGGTATTTGAAAATGCAAATTAAACCAACCTATCCTTGTTGCTAGAATAGTTACTGCGTTTTTTGCTCGTAAATTAATTGTCGTTTATTAATTTACTGCTGATGCCAGTTCGAATGAAATCCTTTTAATTTTACCCGGTTGCGGCTTTTTTATCTTACGAAATATTGCGACCCAGTGTTTCTAACTGAAATGCAACCTATGTTATTGCCGAGAAAAATTGTCTTTTTATGTTTAGGCTTTCCCGTGGTTGAGATTGAAACTCTGCTGGCCGCGGGTCCGGACTCAGGGAGTTCCGATCTCTTTTGCTACAGATTATGTCGGTCCGTAATATTCGCATTACTAACGCTAATTCCCAAAGTTCTGTTTGTTCTACGCTTTTTTATTTGTTTTGATTTATTTAGGTGTCCGTTGTTCGGCCTTGCCAATCAACTGACCCATCCCGTTAAACATGCCGCCTCAGCCGATGGAGACACAAGCGAACCTCCCTATTCCATTGCTTCCTCCGCGTGTGTGCAAAGGGAGATATTTATCGAGCCTGTCGCGTGGATGAAGGACGAAATTATGCAAACCGAAGGGAAACTGAATTGTCCGCAGTGTGCAAAAAAAGTCGGCGCTTTCTCGTGGTTCGGTGAGTCTCAGCCCCCACAGACAGATAGACAAACAGACAGACAGAAGTGACTCTCTTCATACTACTGAGTTTAAGGACAACCCCTTTCTGTTCAGGCGAGAAGTGTCCCTGCGGTGTATTCGTCACACCAGCCTTCCACATGGACAAGGGAAAGGTTGAAATCCGTCGCGCTATCCCCCGCTAGCTTTCCATGAGCTAACTGCTACTCCAAATCCCAATGTCTGTTATCTCTAACGTACAGTACTAGTACATCTTGATTTGGTACATTTGTCAGCCTTCAGACATCCATTGTGAAGTATCTGGTGGGTACTCTGTACTTGTATTGTAGAAGAGAGACGATCGAGGACCTGTTAATATAGTCACACCGTGTGTCGTCACCTTGCGGGTAGCTTAACCGGGTCAGCCTTCCTTTTCACGCGGTAGACAAATAGACACAGACAAACAACACAGAGAGTCATTGCGTCAAAACGGTTACAGCCAAATAAACAAACCCCCAATCACACACATAGCACACAGACCGCCCGGCATTTACTCGCATTAAGCAAACAGGGAAGAAATGATGACGGCTACCTGCCTAGTACCTCTTAGCCTATGCTGCTAATAGACAATATGGGTCAGCGTGATTCAGGAGCAGAACAAGGTCATCCTCTGATCTCCCTCTTGAGAGTGTGTCCGAGTGTTTCACGTGTGTCCTACAAACTTCCTCATCGCACCCCGGCCCATTTGATATACACTAATGATGGGGCTATTATACTCTCACATAGACCCTCTCATATTTTGATATCAAATTCGTTTTCCGGTTAGAAAAACTTGATAAAAAATAATCATAGAGTGTGAATTGCTTTTCCGACTGAGGCCAAAAGTCCCTTGTGAGTTAGTCGAGAAAGCTCAATGGAAGTCCAAACCTGGACAAAGACGTACACGACGCGGACGCTACAGCAGCTGCAAAACCTCCGGCGGGATTGCAAATGGACAGACATTATTCTACAAACGGTGGACGGGAAGGAGAAGTTTCCGGCACATCGATGTGTGCTGGCTTCGGCTAGTCCCTACTTCGGAGCGATGCTGGGCAGTGGAATGTTCGCGGAAGCCGGCAAGGAGATCATTACCATCGGGGATGTGACGGATGACGGGCTGCGGCTGTTGTTGGGGTTTATTTATTCCGGGGATGTCACGCTAACGTCGGATAAAATTTCGGAGGTGTTGAGCGCGGCTACTTTGACTCAGGTAAGAGTTGCAGGGGCGCAGACAGACAGAGAGCAGCAGAGCGAGATGATATACAGGCAGGCAGAAATCAGACGGACAGAGGCAGGCAGGCTGGAAACCAGCCAGACAGACAGGAGGCCGACATACAGACCGTTAAGCAAGCTGATAGATATACCGACATACAGACGGATAGAGAGACAGACAGACAAGCTGACAAACCTACAGACAGACAAACAGATAGACGGATAAATAGACAGATAGGTTGTCAGACAAATAAACAGACAAACAGACAGACAGGCAGGCAGGCAGGCAGGCAGATAATATACGTACTAGCTGAGAGACAGACAAGCAGGCAGACACCAAAAATGGACAGGCAGGCAACTAGGCCATGACTCTTGTGTTCATTTTGACACAAATCTTGTATGTACGTCGCTCAGGTCAACGAACTGGTCGATCTCTGCGAACAAGTCCTGCAGGAACGGATGAATCCCGACAACGTCGTCGACATCTGGACATACAGCACCAACTTCAGTCTTTCATCTCTCCAATCGTCCGTTCTCAGGTTTGTCGGCAAGCACCTTCCCACCATTGACCGGAAAGTGCTCCTACGCTTCGACGGTGACTTTATAAAACGTCTTCTCCAAGAAGCCGTAATTCCAACGGTCGAAAGTAGTGTTCTAGTTAACACAGTACAGTGGCTGGATTTCAACTGGAAATGCCGCGAGAAGTACGCGAAAGACCTCCTGCGCCGCATCTACTGGGATCGGATTCACCTGAGAGACCAGCGAGCCATCTCAGTGAGATGTTCGAAGCCTCTTCGGACATTGCTAACCGAAGCCAGTAAACAACCGTCTCCCGTACTTCCAAGAGGAATGACAGCATCCATTGTGATACTGGGTGGGTTCTCCATCGACGGACCGATCAACACTCTTCGAGTCGCTCCTGTAGGCTCCAATGGGCCGGAAGGAAAACGGATGAAGTCACCGGCGGATTGGTCGACGTACTGCCGACTCCCGTCGAGGGTCAGAACTGTGGACTTTGCCGTGTGTGCTCTGCCGGACGGCGGGCTGCTTGTGTGCGGAGGCACTTTTTTCGACGAAGCCGGGAATGAAATTCAAACAGCGTCCACGTTTGTGCTGGATGTTCATTCGAGCCGCTGGATTCAGGCGGGCCCGATGAAGAAGCCGCGGTCGGGCGCAGTGGCAGTCTGGTTTCGGTAAGATTTGTTCATCTCTTTGTCTGTCTCTCTGTATATTTGTTTGTCTGACTGTTTGTCTATCTTGCTGTGTCTAGATGCCTACATGACCATCACTTCATTTGGCTGAAAATCTGTCTATCCATCCCTCTTAGTTTCATTCGTTCGAACTGACTTTCTGTTACAGAAATTTTATCTACGTCTTTGGAGGAGACCAAGAAGGACAAGCGACATGCGAACGCTACAACATCTGCTCCAACAGCTGGGAGTTTCTCGGTGCCGCTCGCAGTTCGATTGAAGGTGCAGCAGTAACCGTTTTCGGTGCGAGGATTATTTTATCTGGCGGATTAGACGAAATGGATGCGCCGAGTAAAGCGTTCCACTCCTACGACCCGGAAAACAATATCTGGACCGCACTTCCCTTCTTACCTGCTGCATACAGCGATCACTCAATGTTCGCTTATGACAAGAAAGTCTTCGTCCTCGGCGGTTGGGCGTTGGACGGAAAAGTCGACCTGCACACCGTGCACACGGATGTCTATGCCTACACTGCGGATGCTGGATGGCAGAAAGAAGCGTGGCAAGTGCGGGATGCGAAGCCGTTTCAACGGTGTGTCTTAGCGGATGGGAAGGTCTACCTAATCGGTGGAGGTTGCCTGAAAGCGTCGCAGAGGTTTCTTAATAACCCGGTGAAGGACACAAGCGGTACTGTCTTGAAGTGGTACGATTTGTCAGCGGGACGGTGGGATTCTTGCGAGGAAAGAGGTGTGGAGTCAGCGTTCTGGGACCACAAGGCCGTGATGGGGTACCTGCCGAGCAGGGATATCTCTAAACGAGCGAACTAATGTTTTGGTTCGGGGATAAGAAGAGACTATGGATTGTAGTTTCGCCTCTTAACTGCCTCTTCTTTTGAGCGAACAAAAGGGTCGATTGCTTCATGTTTTTATGACGTCCATTTAATAAACGTTGTCAGAGTGTATACGGCACAATAGTGCCAGATAAAAGGCATAGAAAAGCAACAAAAAACCAAGCTTGCTCTTGACTTTTAAAACAGAAAATATTTCATCCAGCCCAAGTGCATGAGGGTGAATGCCCAGTACACAAGACGCATTTGCTTTCTCGATTTCCATGCTAATTGCTGTCTTAAGTACTCTAACGAGAGCTTTTACCCGTTTGCTGTTCCACTCGTTTGGCTATGTCGGCGATGAGCGCCCTGGCCTTCGGTCCCCAAAGTCCGTCCGGCCGCTTTTCGTTGGCTTAGTCAAATCCTGGGGTTCCAATGTGGATTGGATCCCGGCCAAAACCAGGGCCCGCTTGATGACGTCTTTGAGTGTTATGGCGGTTTCCTCGGCCAGCCTCTGTTTGCAACTCAGGCCATGATGCCCGCCCGTGCTGAATCGGACACCGCACTGGTAGGTACGTGGTTGGCAGACAACCGCCCCAATACGCAGGGCGACAACGACATGGAAACTTATGTCATCCAGCAAGCTTCTCGTCGGCGAATTCGGCAGAGCATGGACCCAAACCCTCGACTCTTTGTCCAGTAGGCCCAGCAGATCGCCTTGCTGCATGCCAGACTCCGAGCGAAAAACAAAATTGCCGAAGACCTACGACAAAAGCTTGTACATTTGCCAGGCGTAATACTCGAGCAAATGGGTTTGTACGGCATATATTATCATGCACGGTCGACTGTGTTGAAAGGATTTTTGAAGCTCAGCTTCAGGAGGACGTGCGTGTGGCGTGGACCACGGCCTCCGCGCCTCCAGGTGTCCCGTATCTCAACTGTTGCAGCAGAACGAGTTCCCCATCACCGACATCATACGGCGACTTTCAATCTTCCCGACCAGCTGACACACAGTGTAACCGCACGCAATTGGTCGAATTCCGCCGTCCTTCTTGTTCAGAGCAGTTAGCGCGCCGCCACACAGCAGGGGGCAGATATCAGGCACCCTCGCTCTCAGCATGACAGTGAGAACCTCAGCAAGTTGATTCAAGAAATGTTTGTCAACATCACCCACTCTGTGGAGGAGGATCAGTTTATGGATGCGAGCAAACAATGAGAATTCCGTTTCGTTTGATTTTGATTTGAATTCTTTTCCATTTGAATCAATTTGGCCATCAGAAAACAAAGCATCAGTATATTTTGAACGGGTGTTGTTTAGACCTTCAGCTTTGGAAACTTTTGGCCCATGGAGACAGGAGACGAAGCATTGATTGGCAGTATCGCCAGAAAAATTCTGGAGCAGACCGAAGAAGGTACGATGTGAAATTTGTATTTCGGCTCACCATCTAAATCACTTTTAAATCGGCTCACGTGAGGGTTTCTCTTTGATGGCAGGTGCTTGATAGCTTGAATTTTTGTACTATATCCTAGTATACTATAGCACGTCTGGAAATCAAACAATCAAGCACTTGCCATCAAAGATAGACCCATGAGTGAGCAGATTTAAAAGCGGTTTGGATACTAAGCCGAATTACAGATTTCACCCCATACTGTAAATCACTAGATGCTTTTACGACAGCGCATTTTAGCAAATTCAGCGTGGCAGTGCCGCGTAGGTTTTGGGACAGTCATTCTTATTTCTCGTTGGCTGGATCCTAGAATGAAATTTTTTGCTTTTTGAAAAGCAAGCGCCAGAACTTTGTTGTTTGTTGCCGGTACTTGTTTTACGACAATGCCGCCAAAAGCTAAGCGTAAATCACATCGAATTCATTAAAAATGTATACAATTCTACTGAATCTGATTATTGGTGATGGTGTTGATGGGGACGATGGAACTTCCATTCAGCTCAAAGACGGTCCACACAAGGCCTGGCACGCGCTGCGGGATGTGGAGTTTTCTAAAGCCTCCGGCATGAGTGACGGTCACTGTGGCCTCCGAATTGGACATGAGGCCCTCACCGTAGTAGTGGTGCACCGCAAAGCGGTAGACCCCCGCGGCCTGTTGGGTGATGGTGATCGTCTCCGGTCCGCATCCGTTCACGTCGTCCACGTCGAGGTCGGAGAAGGGAGCGGTGACTTTGCTGCCGCGCGCCCCGAAGAACACCCTGAAACGTTCACCGCTCCCCGGAAGGGGCCCAGTCAGGTGAGAGTCGAGGTCCTGCGGATGCTAACCCCAGGTGAGAATAACGCGGGTCTCGCCCGGCGGGACAACCGGCGGGACGACCGGCGTCAGGGAGATGTGTTGATTAGGACGGGATAACGACCCAGCGAATAGACATTGCGGTAGTTGGTGGCGAAGAGGTGTTTGCTGCCTTGCATGGTGTACTCCCCCGCCTCTAGGACAATGATCCAGGAACCGTCAGCCCCGGATACGACGCTTCCGATGACGGGCCCATCGTCCCGGACCCCGAGGCCCTTGCGGAAGTTGAGCAGGACCCCCGGCTCGCCCCTCCCTATTTGGGCGTGCTTAGCCAGTCCACTGAGGATACCTAGAAAAACCCAATTGTCTAAGGCTCTGAGCAGTCAGCACCTTTTCTTAGGCTAATTCAATGGGAAATTGTTGTCATTTAGATTAATGGTGGCCATCACCTTATTTTTGTGGTTAGTTTCATCGAGCAGCCTGGCGCTCCAAAACACTATATTGAGGATGAGCCCCAGTGAATTTAAATACAGTCATGAAACTAGTTTCAATAATAGTATTACGGAATAAAGTCAGTAAGCATTATTATTACGTCAGTGTTTGCTCAAAATATTAGTTTACAACGTGTTATATTTCTGTTTATGACTTTTAGTAATGAAATAACATTTTTTTCGCCGGTAAATTCAAGAAAATTTGTTTTGGTGATGTTGTCAACGTGAGAAAACACTGAATGATTCCATCGTCCTTGGTTTCCTCTGCAAAAATGGTGATTTTTAGAACTACTCTAAAGTTAAGTATGTTGTTAAGTTAAATATGATTTTTTTGGCATAATCATATTCTAAATTCAATTTCGAGTCAAATTGACATCAGCCAAATATTTTTCAGAGATCAGGGGATGGAGCTCTGAGAACCTTTTACAAAGGAACACAAATTCCAGAAAAGCTTTCCAGTTTTGGCCTATAGCTCCGTCCGTCTAAATGGCCTTCGAAATTTTGTTGCCGGATGCTAATCGACTAATACGTAAATTCGGAATGGGATAGTATAAACAGTTGCGTAAACTCTTTAATGTACTCTAATGTAATGCAACTCTTTTATGTAATTCTAGAAATAACTATTTTTACAGTGAAAGTCAAGGAAATTGGGATTGCCCAGATGTGTTTTCGCAACTTTAAAATATCAACAAAAAAGATGTGCTTGACTTTTCCGGCGAAATCATCACTAAAACAGGTCTTAACTTTATAAACAAAAATAAGCAGCTCCTTGGCTGCTTTTTTCGCTTATCTTCAAAACCAGGGAGATTAGCGAGTTTGAATTAGCGAGATAATCGCTGCAAATAATCGAACTTTGAATACCCTTAGTGATCAAATGTATTGTCTGTGAGTAGCAGCTTTTTGTTTTACTAAGCAAGCTGGATGTCGATTACAGACCAATAAACAGGCATGCCAATATTCTTGCGGAGCAACTAGATTGTTCTCTGTGGACGCCACAATTAATCTACCCCATTGTTGATGTGAACCTTGTTCTGCCTTCGGGATATGATATTAAGATATTGCCCACCCAGTTCATTGTCTTCCCTCCCGAAAAACACTATCCGAAATACGGTTAAAATCGATATAATAACGGTTACAGTAGATTAACTATGTTAATTACCGTTCCATAATAAGTAACATACCAGCTTGTAGCCCTTTTTAGACACTGCAGTAGAACGATCACCATCCAAACGACGTCTTTTTATGTTACTAAAATTATTGGGAGCTAGTTTGAAAAGGAATGGGGAAAAATGTCGATTTCAATATTGTTGTTAAAAATCTACGTTTGAAAAGAACGAGAGCCGTACTAGAAGACCAATGGTCAGTCGTTTTGATCATGAAAGCATCTTGCTCATTGGACATTTTACTGAACTCTTCACTATTGGCGACCGTTGGCTTAGCGGTACGTGCTCTGTCTCATACCGGCAATGAGAAGGGTTAGATTGCGCGACGCAGTGCATTATTATGTCCGTTTTTTAGCATCGCACAATCGAGCTCTTTCGAGCTGAAATTTTGACCGTTTTGGGCAGTATCAAATAATAAAGCCGTCAATATGATATGGTTTTTGGTCACTTTCTGAGTGCCATAAATTATTTGAAAATATTTTTTATTTAGCATCTTTATTCTGGGAGGGGCTTCTGTTCATTTTCCCGTCCAGGTCTGCGTCCGTCATTGATGTTTTGTCGATTTCTGCAACTCGGTTGAGTGATCAGAGATGTAATACATTTTATTTTGTTCTTCGCAATTTAATAGAGGTTTCAAAGATATCGCCCCTATTCAATATTATCTGCAAACGACGAAATCTTATCTGTCCGGGAAGACTCCGACTTGTTTAACCTGCTCCGTATCTTCTGGCCGGTAGCCTTTAATTGTGTACTGTACATTCATTGATCACGATTTCAAAGCGTGAGTCTCTCAGTGGCGAATCATAGCTTTGTGGGTACGATTGGTTTATTAGAATTGCTTTACGCCGCAATTTCCCGTGCTAAGAGTTACAAAAAGACAAGCAAATATCCATGGAGCTAATTAGTGCAATTGGAGTCTCGGCGACCAGTGCCTCAATGGCCAGCGCAGAGGTCCGGTATAGCCATTTTTTCACCTTTGTTAATCGCCATGTACTATCTCACAGGTTGCTTCAGAAAGCTTCACTTTTGTCGGCTGATTCTGAAAGAATTGGGCATTCGCTCTACCCGCAATTAATAACCTTCTGGTCTCATATATTTTATTCGGCCGTACAATGTATCGAATATTTTTCTTTCGGGGAATTACAGCAGTCTAGGCGATAAATTATTCAGAAAATTGGCAATAAAGGAGACCTTCCAGTTTAAAGGGTTTAAAACTGGTTCAAACCGTTATAGATGGCGCTGCGACGTTGATAAGGTTTCAGTTTGATTGATTGTTAGATTAGTGTTTTATTTAGAATTTCACTCAAGTCACCAATCTAATAATCAATCGAACCGGATCCTTGTCAATGTCGCATCGCCATCTCAAACCGTTGGCCATCTCAAACCCAATTCTTAAATATCAAAAAATATAAGTTCTCGTTTATTGCGATTCTCAATGGAGATATTACACGATAAACCACACGAATACGTTGTGACAATCCGAAGTGGGAGACTTCGCCGGGTAGAGTGGCGTTCTTTCCTTGTTAATAGTTCTAGCGTAAGTGCCTGATTATTTCCCTACGAATACTGTAAGCGACAAAAATGAACCAATAATTGCAAAACATAATTGCTGTTCACATAAATATTAAAAGAACTGCTTGAAGTTATTTTTAGGAGTTGATTTTTAGGAACCTCAGTTTTCCCATCAAATTTGGACAGTTCTTGAATCCTTTTAAACCTATTTGCATTCATCAATAGTAAGCTTATAGTACCCCAACAAGCCCCAATAAACTTCACATTTGAACGAAAAATTGAATTTTGAAAATGCTTTGATATCCCCGAGAGCTTGGTAATTAGAGCTCACTCCCCCACACGTTTCGCAATGATCAGGAACAATGCCGAATTTTGGAAAAGGGTAAATTTTGCCCCTGTTCCCACCCCCTGACCCTACCTACCTTGAGGGATCTTTGTTCCGACTTGCAAGGAGCCTGAACGGGCCCCTGGAAGCTCAACTGTTATGTACCTCTTGATGGTAGAAAAAACTGCTACCAGATACATTACTACAGAAGCCTGTTCGCGCCAAGTTGGGACAGTTCGAGTTTTCTTAAACTGCGTTGCCACATACCAAGCAGCAATTCATCCATGCCGTTAATGTTGGCGATGGGCACGCCCAGCGAGTAAGTTCCTCGAGGGTCTGTCGTGGTGACGGCGTAGATGAAATCGTCGATCCTCTTCAGACTGGTTGTCGAATCCTCCGGCCACCTGAGACATGGCTCCACCTCGGCACGCCACAGCTGGACGCGAACTTGAACATCGGTTAGTGAAAGGCCTGAGGCAAAGACCCAGACAGGCAAAGACCCAGACAAACAGAAAAACACAGACAGACAGGCAGACAGGCGAAAATAATACTATCTCGTCCAAATGCTTTTTCCGAATGAATGATATATGACTCGGCGGAGTTTTCTAAAGGATTGATTAAAATAATGGTTTAATGGTTTTTCAAGAACAGACAGGACTATTGAGGACTGAAACATTTGGTCCGGCCCCTCGTATCAAGAGATTCACAAGTTGAGAAAACAAACAGAACAGTTTCGCGCGAAAAATAGACAAACTCGCAGACTTTCAGAGATCTTCAGACAATTGACGGTATACACACACAGACACCAGGCGAGAAGACAATGTGGAATCCGCTGTTTTTGTCTTCGACGTTTCCGTCTCATTTCGCTGCGACCTCCGCGGAGGTTATATAGATATCTTAGCTTGCTAATAATAACTTACTATTGAAGTACTGTACATTCCTAGCCAAAACTCGCAAGGAACCATCTACTTGCAGTAGTTGCAGTACGTACGAATGTTGCGTTGAGGGTCTAGTTCAGGACTCCCTACTGTCACTAGTCCCTTGGTCCGGCCTATAGTGAACTTAATCGCTCTTCTATAGCTTAACCTGGTTACTCATTCATGGAATGTATCCTAGTATTTAAAATCACAAGAATAAAAATGCGTAATAAAACCTGAAATAAAACGTGTCTGCCATGTTCCTTGATGATTCGAATGATTTAGCTGTTTTGTGCTGTTACTTATTAATTACTACGTATTAGTCAGGTTTAGTTACTAGTACTACGTAGTACTTACTAATACACGTGACCTGATATGATTAATGGTCATATAAACCTCGAAAAGCAAGAGAGACAAGAAAAGAGACAGGAAACATAATGCACATCTGACAAAAATCATACTCTGACGAGTTATGTCTTCTAACTCGGAGTGTTTCCAACGTCATGCACGGAAGGAGGAGTAAATTGCTTAACTCGATTATAGCAAGGTTTTTGTCACGTACGTAAATCACTAGAACATTTGGACTTAATTGTGAGCATTCACCACTTTTTAAGTGAACAGCTGCTTACTGTACAGAACACTCCTCAAAATCTGTGAACGGGAACAGGAACGACATTCTCGCGCGGCCCATAATGCCTCCATTGTTGTCAGTTTATTGACCATCTTTTCATCCCATTCCACTCACAAAAAAGATGGATCCAACTCCGTTCTACCGATCCAAGCAACCCGGCCCATCATCAACAGGCACCGACCTATCCGCTCGGGTCAACAGAATCTGGACGGCCAGTAAAGGAAGAACAGGCGGTAGAAGCGTCGCACCCCTCCATCCCTTCACCGCGTCTCTGTTGGGCCCTGCGGTTGTGTGGAAGACTTTTTTCCGCCAGGCGGAAGCTCTCGCGTACGCCGCGAGCGCCTGCGGGGGGCTGCACGTGTTTGCCTTTGAAAGCGGCGACTTGAGCGAGGGAAGGCGCCGCTATTTGGTCACTTCTTACGAACATTTTTGGCATACCTACAAGCAGGTTGATGCTGTGTGGAAGCACCATTACGAGGTCATTTCGGAGGGTGTACCGGTAAAGCTTTATTTTGATCTGGAGTTTGAGAGGGAAATGAATGCGTGTCACAACGGCGAGGAGATGGTGGAGGTGTTCCTTGCTGAGATGGAGATTGTGGTAGGTGTGGGTGCTTGATTCATCCGGGGGTGAAGTGTGATTGTGTGCTTGTACCTGCGATTGATTGCTGGATTGGAGTGTCGAAGCGTTCTTTTTACCTTGCAGAGCCAATCGATCAATCAACTGCAGAGCAAAGTAGTTTTGTGCGTTGACTGAACATTTCTGCGCTCGCATTTCTCATCAGGATATTGGATATATTCTACACATTGCTGTTGTAGTAATATGACTAATAAATCTCCGATGGATTACATTTTAGTCTAAATCTTGATTAAAACAGTTTGTCTAATTCACTAGTTCTAAACTATAATTTCTTTAATAATGCAAGCGCAAAGCAAGCTGAAACTGTCGTAGTGTGTCGGCCTGTATTTCTCTGTCCACATGGTTCCTGCATTTGTTTCTGCATGATTGACACTCTTCCTGCATGTCTATTTTTTTCTGATTGATTGTCTATATTGTTTATCGGTCTGTCTCGGTCTATTTTCTGTCCGTATCTTTTGTCTGTATCTTTTGTCTGTCTGTTTAACTCTTCGTCTTTCTGGTGGTAATTCTGTCTGCTATTTTTTTTTTGCATGTCGTCTCCTCATAATTGCCAAACTAACTGGTTCCTTGTTCTGTTGTAGTTCCAGGAACTCTACTCGCTACCACTACCACGCGACGACCTCGTGCAACTGGACGCCAGCACCACCTCTAAATTCAGCCAGCATCTCATCTTCCCCTCTGTCCTCTTTCACGACCTCCACCACGTCGGACTCTTCGTGAGATACCTCTGCTACCGCATTCTTCATCCAACGGTTCAACTTAGCAGTACCACCTTGGACATTTTTTCACAGGGACAAAACCTCCTTATTAAAGACAAATCCGGCTCCAAGAATGTGTTCGTCGACCAGGGCGTCTACACGAAAAACCGCAACTTCCGTCTGTTTCAGTCCAGCAAGCTTGGTAAGACTAATCCGCTCCTCTTAACCGCCGACTGCCCGCTCCAAGAGAAGACCGACCGGGAAGTATTCTTCCTATCGTTGATCTGCAACGTGACGGTGCCCCCACCCAAAAATGCTGCTATTTTGACTTTCGATTCCGACAAATATCCACTGCCTGAAAACCAACATTTCACGCAGGCAAGTATGCTTTTCTTGATACAGGATTTGCCTGAACTGTGATAAACTCATTTTCCGTTTATCAGATATTGCGCAATTCTTGTTTACTTTATGAGGAATTAAATTTACCTTGACTCGGGCAACTGAGCATAAAAATGGTTTTAAAAAAACTTTAAATTAAAAACATGTATGTGTTTTTTGCCGTCTCTGGTTCCAATTCATGATTAAAAAACCGTCATTTTAGGATATTTGAATTAGTTTTAATATAGGAATGGCGAAACTTACTAACTAAAACTAAACTAAAACTAAAACTTTAGTAACTGTAACTGATATCTTGGCTTTAATTTTTTCGTTGACTGAAAAATTAAATTACAATGTTACTCAATAAAATTTAAATAGGAAACACAAGAAAACTAAAATTAATGAATCAGTTTCGACTGAAACTAGACAAAAAGTTATAGTTACTGAGAAAAGTGAACTAAAAATCCTTAGCAGTTAATTTTAAATGACTAAAAATATTAAGGAGTTGTCTAATTTTTGCCATCCCTAATTTAATATCAGGTCCAGAGAGGCAAACAAATTCGGAGTGTATGTCTATGTTTCTAACTTGCCCGTTTCAAATAATTGAAAAATGAATTTTGTGGAAAATAGGTCTAATACTAGTGTCTGTTTCAAAATCTCAGAAACATTTGGATTTACATATTTCCGTTTACTTAACTGAGCTGTCATTTATTCTTATTATTGTTTTAACATTTTGAATATCAATGCAAATAAATATTGTTTAATGTGATGGAATTACTTTACAGGGAAGAACAGGGCCCAACTCACTCGCACCCAGTCAGACGGGATCATCCGGATCACCGTTTCCGGAGCTCGATCGGTTCTTCGAGGAGGTCATCACAATGGGCGGAGCGCAAGGTCGCATCCGGCAGTGGCAGTACTTCCCGGACACCCATACCGTACTGTATGCCATTTGCGGAGACTACAGGTACTGTGAGCGGATCGGCCGGCACCACAAGTCCAACAACGTGCTCTTTGTCGCCTCACTCCTCACCGGAATGTACCACCAAAAGTGTTTGGACTCAGAGTGTCGGGCAGTCAACTTCAGGTCCAGGGATTATTTCCTTCCTATGAAATTGTCCGCGATCCCAGAGGTCGGTTCTCCAGCTGTATCACTGTCCGAAGGGGATGTGTCGAATGAAGATGATAACGTTTTCCGTTGGGTCGTCGAGGAAGAGTTTGACGTGGACGGGGATGAGCTCTTGGCACAAGTTCCGCTGGACTATCACGAACAGTAATGTTCATTTTTCTTTCTTTGATTTTTGGTTGTTCTGTGGATGCTTTTTCTGCTGGTATTTATAGTAGTATAAAAACGGTCATGACAGTCGTCCTACGCCCGAACGGTCCAACTGATAATGTGACAAGCTGCCGGCTCTTTGCTTGCGGAATTATGAAGACGCTATGAGTACTATTATTCGTTCCGGGTACTAATTACGTCTTATCAGTTGAATGTAAAGAATTAACTCGAGAAAGGTAGAATTTTATATTTACTATCCTTAATAGAAGAAGACTGTAAAATATTTCATCCTCACTTGCGATGATTTTCAGATGTGGAACGCAAATGACTCAGCTTTATGCTTTTCGAATAGGTTTATAGCTGCGATGATTACCCAGATTTGCTTTATCAGTCAGGCTCTGAAAACGTTTTTGGCAGAATTTCCCAGTTGAAACCCACTGGACGATTGTAAAAAAATCAATATAAAGAATTTTGGTCCACTTAAAATTCAATTTGAAGTGTGCGATTAGTACTATCAGAACATTTTTTATAGGTCAGGGGGTGGAGCCAAGCGTCATTTCTGGAATATCGGTCGGAAGTTTCCAGTCGGGCTTGAGAATGGCCTACAGCTCTGCCCTCCGATCTCCAAAAAAGATTCTGCCTTGTGCCAATTGATTTAAATTGAATTTCGAGAGGGGCAATGTCAAAATTCTTTAAATTGAATCTTTTCCCAAAGCTGAAGTTTTCACAGTGATAATCAGGGATGGAATCTTCCTGTTTTCCCAACTTTAGAAAACAAGCCAAAAAAATTGTCCGAGCTTGACTGACGAAATATATTCCGAAATCATTTCGCCCCAGGTCAGACAGACAAACAACCATGACATAACTGCATTCTAGTAATGTATTGTAATTTTCCGTCATCTAGCATAAAACAATTATTTTCTCAAATGCTTCAGCACTGTTGAACATGTGGTAAAAGCACAGCGATCAAGTCTAATAGAAGTGCGCATGGAGAACATTCGACTAGCGGGACTTCGTAACAGCGGAAGAAGATTGACGTCGAGATTGAAGATTGATATTGCGCAGGCCCATCTAACCGCGAACATGAATCAGAATGATCAGCTTCATATGAGTCTAATTCACATAACCGAGGCTCTTCCCCTTGACTTTCGTGTAGTTCTTGTCAAATCTGTGTGGGCAACAAGATAAATACTGACTGGGCATGCATTGTATGTATTACCGATAGATTTAAGAAATCTTTTGAGGTGGATCTCCATCCAAATAGAGACTTGTGTGAATGCGTTTGCTGCCCATTTTTCTGCATGGTTTATCTGTCTCTGTCCGTTCTGAGTGACTGTGTGGCTGTTTGCATTCCTAACTACCTGTCTGTCTGTCTGTCTGTCTGTCTGTCTGTCTGTCTGTCTGTCTGTCTGCCTGCCTGCCTGTCTAAATGTCTCCATGACGAAACCACTAACATTTGCAGGATTCGGAGAATTTCTTGCTTGTTCGCCGGTACAGTGAGCTGCACAAACTCAATGATATCTCGCCAGTCCGAAGTTTCGTAGTATGATTATGGTGATTTTCAAAGTTAATTTCATCAGTCAGGATATGAAAACTTTTGCAAAGTTATTCAAGTTCCGAATTCAAAATCAATTGGACATAATTTTTTATTTAGACCTATACTACTTAAGTGATGAATACAAAAAATTATTTCACCGCCATGAACACACGAATTTATTTTTGGTAAAAATTCAAAGTTGGAAACGGTCCCACTGCATTTATCGCTGGGTGCAATCAATGCGTTTTTTTATTTTGTGCCTTTGGCATGATCGAAATTTAGGGGGGGCACATTCCCTCTGTGCCCCCCCCCCATCCTCACGGCGCTGGACAGGAGCTCTTCGTTTCAGTCACAATCAATCAATCAATTAAGTAAGCAAGACTAGTCAATCAGCAATCAAGCTAAGGGGAAGCAGATGCCTTTAGATGAAGCAATTAATTGATTGCACCAGCGGGTAAATGCAGTGGGACCGTTTATAACTTCGAATTTTTGCCAAAAATAAATTCGTTTGTGTATGGTTGTGAAATAATTTTTCGTATTCATCAATTAAATAAGTCTTAATGAAAAACACAAGTCCAAGTGATTCTGAATTCGGCACTTGAATTGCGCCCCAAGTGAGACGGAGGTTCGTCTAAGGTCCTTACAGGTCGGAACCGGGACCCTTCATGATAGGGCCAGGGGGTGGGCAAACGAGAAGAATCAATGTTTTTCAAAATTGAAATCAAAATTTGGCCTATTGTTCCTGATCGTTGTAAACTTGTGGGAGTCTGGGGCTCAGATTTCCAATGCCCCCTAAATTTCAACACATTTTGGAAAATTCAGTTCTTTGTTAAATTTGAGATTTGTTATGGTCCAATATCAGCCCCCGTATTGACGAATTCAAATGGAAGGTCAAAACGAAACAAAAGCATTCTGCCCGTTAGCCTACCCCTAGCCCTGACCATGAGGGCAGGTGCACGTGGAGGTTTAAAAAGCAAAAAAAATAGCGCTAACGGTCTAACAAAATTGATACCCGGCCGTCACCCATGGGCCTATGTTAGGATTGGGTTGACACTATTGGCCCGTTAACGCGTTCGTTTTTAAGGATCCTAAACGAGACTGCTCTGAGATGACGATAAACCAGGTCCAATTTTTAGGGCGATCTGCCAATATTGATTGGCGAACAATTTGCAACAAATATCCGAAATGTGACCCCTGACTGACTATGGGGAGACTTATGAAAGTACAGTGAAATTGAAAGGTCGGATACATGAAATCATTGGGGTGAGGAATGAAATTTGCCTATATTTTTAAAGTTTCGTTTGGAATACTCTTAACAGGCAATAAAAAAAGTTAAATTCAAATCCACCTCCTTACTAATTCACCTGCAGGCATTATCTGTCGTTTCTTGCTTGGCAGTGGGTAATTGTCAAGCATTCTGAACCTTGACAGTCTGCTGAACGTGTGTTCAATTACATCAACATTTACGATAGGGAATAGATGAGAAAGGATTTCCATTTAAAGGATAAAACACTGGCATTGTACCCAAATAATTAAGGACCCACCATTCGATGAAATCCAGAAAATTCCTAAAAAATGGATGGCTGGTGATATATATGGAAAGGGTTTAGAATACAAATATCGTCAGCACAACAAACACGGGTATTCCGAACGCACAGCGGCAAACGTAAAGACAAAACCGAGACGCCAATAGCATGAAAGCACTTTTTTGACGCTAAATGAGAGAAAAGAAGTAGATACAATTGCCCGTGTAGAAATCCGCGTTCGTTTCGTTGCCTCTTTTGGTCGTCATGATTAGGTCCGCAGTGAGGTCGAAGGTTTCAAAGCTGTCATTTCTCTCTTTCTGTGTAATCTGACCTCTGTCAAAAAAGACCAGATCCGTTTACATTTCTGATTTAAGGTACAGCTTCAGATAGTCCACACTATAATGAAGGTACGACTGAACCGAAAGCTCCGTTCTGCAGTCTGTACCTCCTTATGTACCAGGTAAGAGCCCCGAAGACGGCCGGTGCCCGTTAGGATACTTATTATGTTATGTTATGTTTTTTAAAAAACGAACATAACTATAACTAGCGATTAATTTATTTTGTATGAAAATATGGTTTAAAAGCAAACAGAGAGATTAGTCAAGTAATTTGTTTTTTATCAGCTAAAACTTAATTACTAATGATTTTTAGTTTTGTGTGTTTTTGGAACTAAAACTTTCAATCTACACTTGACAGTCATTCAGTTTCATTCAAAAACTCCCAAACTAATTAAAAATTTGTTATCTTTACCACTTGAACTTTTGGTACAGTAATCAACACTTTTATTTGGGTATTTTTTAGTCAGCCAGAACAATTTGTAGCAAGAAATTACTAAATGCGATAGTTTCTTTTCGATTCAGTTCAGTTTTGTCATTCATACTCAGTCAACCCCAAGTTGTCATGGGGCTTCGGAAAAAAATTATGCCGATACTTTATAGAAAAGGTTGTCACCAATCTCTGGCTTAAAAGGGTTGTGAATATAAGATTTGATAATTAAAAAGGTTGTGCCGGGTTGTGAACATTGTCTTCGCCAATCAAATTTAGTTATTTTGCAAACTATCTGCGTCTTATACGAATAATTAATAAGAAAATATTTTAACTAAATTTTAAACTGCATCTGCATTGTAGATAATTGCCCACTCAATCCGTAAGAAAATAAAGACAAGCGGATCATATACTTGGAAAGCTCCCCTTGTCCAGTTGAGCTGATTCACGTCGAACTGGGTGGTGCGTAGGCCGTCTGCGTCCAAAGTAAGGTTTCCGACTGCTGTGCTGAACGAATGGTTTCTCAAACGATCGGCGAGCATTTTGGAGTTCGGGTTCCTTTTCGCTTGCAAAAAAACCGGCCACAATCTATTTATTATGAAGGCAGACGATTTGGCATTAGCGCAGCACAACTGCAACTGGCAATTAATTGCTCCATGTGAAAACTGCAGTAGACCGACCACCTTACTTCTCCTAGTATTTTCAGAGTAACGTAGCTCGTGAGGACATTCGGACCCGGCTAGAAGGAAAAAATTCCGCATTTTCGTTGGAGGATCAATCGATTCGATAGATGATTGCACTGTTACAGCTACACGCTAGAGGAATTATACATACGAAAGCGTTTTTTGGGTACGAGTAGTTGTAGTCCCGTTTGGAGCGGTCAATTAGCTGTTGGAAAACCCATTGTCGTACCTTCCTTGTAGTCCGACTGACTGTTGGACTTGGGGCCAGCACAAACAGGGCTCAATAGGCCAATCGAGCATCCTAAAACGTACATTACGCTCTGTTCTTCCCAGTTTTATTGGGAAATTCCCTGTGCGGGCTCTCACTTCTTCGTGTTCGTCGTGATTTTTCCAGGTCACGTTCCCGAAAATTGCCGTTGGATACTCCGCAATGTCCACGTAAAGATAGACCTATTTTACGCACCAAAAATGGAAGTGGTATTGTTGCAACTATACAGCATAATAAACAATTGGAGTAGCTATTTTACCCACTCCCTTTGGGGCCAAATAGAACCCCGACTAGTTTACCTCTCCCTGAATACGTCGATAGTGGCCCAATAGGGCCCCTGCTATTTTATCCCTCCCATGCTGTCCGTTCATTGTCCGTCCGTCCGACCGGACAGACGGACTCTGAAACGGACAAGCAAACGGACAAGGTGAAACGGAAGGTGCCCAAAAGCACCTTCAACCCGTTCCAGTGTTTGAGAGACGGATTATTAATTTATTTTGTAAAACTATATTACACAAAACAAGTGCAAGTGCAAGGCACAAGTTATTTTTCGTCCACGCAGTCAATTTTCTCAAAATTCGACTCTGACATGGAGAATTGCTGGGCATCCTCACAGATATTTCTCAGTACAAGAACGGATCTCCGCAGGGCGTTAATTAATATTCCTCAAATAAGACCCATAAAACCCGCAGTTCCGCCCCTGAGTGCGGAAAATTATTTTAGATGTAATAACATCCCCTAAATTAAGCGTTACCCGAGGAGCGTGCAAATCACAGTTATGTCGAAATATTGAAATTTAAAGGTCAAGGAAAATTGTTGCGCATACTCTTCGTACATCCCCTTTGGGAGCTAACAAAACCGGAATTTATTGAACCGCCAATTTTTAATTTAATAAGCTGGAGAGTCACGCGAGGTGTCATTAGTTATTAATTCACAAAATTGAAAGGCTGTGCAGATACTTTTAATTTATATCTAAATAACACCACGGAGCCGCAACCGTCTACTTTACACACTGTCGTCAAAGCAAAATCCCTAATTATATTCTTGACTTGCGATAGAAAAGGTCATACTCCCCTCGAAATTTTCTTTTTAAGTGAAGCATCATATTCACGCTAATGAATGCGTCAGTGATCACTATCTTTCGTTTCAGGTCCTTGTAAAATTTTGTTCCTATTATTTCTGATCTTAACGCTGACATGTGCAGCTATAATTAACGCAATTATTATAGCAATTATTATAGCGATTATAAATAATTAATTACTCTTACCTGTTGAATAAGGGGATTTATGTTAGCCTTACACAGAAGTAGTTGCCCGTAAAATAATTCTTAATATTTGATGGACCACTGCGATATAAATAGAGGACCTAAAAGAAGCACGAAGCACGCCAAGATGAGTATCCCAAAAGGTTGTCAAACAGATTGACCAGCTTTGATTTCTGTGTCCGCTTCGGTGCCGGGAAAAGAGAACTTTCTCGATTGAACGGAATGCCGATGTAGTGTTTCGGAACGTTAAACTGATTGTGAAACCCGTCAGGGGTTGACTAGGTTCAGTCTGCACCGCCTCAGTCACTGTCTGCTTGCTACTGTACAGTTGCTGTCTGAAATTATATTCAGTCTTTTGAAAAAAGAAGAGTAGACAAGATCAATCAGAAATAGCTGTGTGTTGTTTCGGTTGTCGGTTATTAATCAAGCAAGCCGGAAATGCGCCGATTAATTATTAATTTGAGCGCGTGAACCGCCACGCCAACAGATTGCCGCATCCGATTCGGTTGTGAAGCCGGCTTCTTATGATGTCTGTTAAAAGTGTCTTGTTTGGTGGAACGTGGCTTTGAAAAGAACTTGCTTTATTAAGCACAAAAGGAGTACAGAATAATAAGCAGCGCGTATATACTGATAGATTGGTTGTGGCTGCAGCCGTTTGAGTAGCTCCGTTCATGGATGACCATCGCGTCGCAAGGGGAAATCGAAATGGCGGCTTTAGTGCGTGACAGCGTCAAGTCAGCGGGACGTTCGAGGGAAATTCACGTTGAATCGTCTATTTCCGAATATGGTTTATGAGAACCATTCGAATCAATTGTGTTGCTGCACAGCCCAGGCCCAAATTTGCCATATTAAAACACTCAACAGTCGTTTCGATCCGAACAATGCTCAACGGGGTCGTAAATGTAGCTCGGCGCTGCTTGGTCGACAGTACAGCTCACCCCAGTTCTGGCTCTGTTCTTTTCAGTTTTCCATGTATCAGTTCCCTTTGGTGTGCTCTGACAGTGGTGTGTTAACCAGTACAAGGGGGAGGACGGTTGAACCCCTTTCGCTAGGACAAAAATATCTTGCTTCTCCCCCTTTTGACCGACTCTGGCAACACCACTCCCATGAACCATAGTAACGTCAACAGAACCGAACTGACTGTTTGCCTCTGTCTGTCTGTCTGTCTGTCTGTCTGTCTGTCTGTCTGTCTGTCTGTCTGCTTGCCTGCCTGCCTGCCTGCCTGTTTGATTGTATCTTTTTCGTTTTAGCTTGCCAGGTTGTCTACAGCGCTACGTGTCTGTCTGTTTGTTCAAAAAAAGCTAAATTCACTTTGAAATATTGGAGATATTGCCTCTTTGTCGACAACCAACTTGATAAATAAATTGCATTCAAAATTGAACTCCATAGCTCGATTAATAGTCTAATCCCGCGACAATGTATGGCCAGAGACGGTCGGCATTCTCAACCCATGATGCCGTACTACTGATGCCCCCGCTCCTGCTGGGTTGGCCTCCTCCTCACCAGCGCTACCTGATGAGAAACAGCAGGTGCGAATTCGTCGAAAGAGCTGCTTGTACGCGTCACGGAAATCCTTATTCATCACGGAGTAAATCACCTACAATCCGGAGAAACCTTTACAGGGTGATTCACTACCACATGGACACTTTAATAAAATCACCAAAAATATGGTTTTCATTATTTTGGTCAAATTTTTTCAGATTATATGAAGCCTAACTGTTTTGCGTTTAAATACCTGACTGGGATATTTCCATTTTTATTCTGTAAGGCAGGGGCACTGACTACAAAAACTGGACGAAATTGGCTGATAGTTTTTGCCATTTTGCGCCCATGACTGAATTTAATGATACGAAAGTGAACCACCCTACTTCGAAAATTGGCTTATAGCAATTCATAGCAGAACAGATAGGCTTCACAAGGAACCTTCTGAAAAGCAAATTGGTTGGGAGACCGATTTATGAAAAATATTTTTATGAAAAAAATGGCGCCAAAAGTTTGTTCTTGACGTATTTTGAAAACTTTCAGATCAAAAACATGTTGGTTCATGTTCGTTCGTTCCCGTTTCTAGTTTTTCAGTGCAAATATCTATAAAATAAGCCTATTTGTTGCCTGAGTTGAGAATCTAGAGTTGAACAATACTAAGATACAGCATGTGAAAAACCTTCCCTAATATCGGATGGACAAGTTATCGACAGGCCTGGTTCTCTCAATCGGTCAATTTAGGCTCTGAAGTGATACTTTTCTAATAGGCCATCGACAAACGTTCAGGAAAGTACGAAAAGTGCATAGGAAGACCAATCACAGTGACCAAGAAGAATACTTTTTTCGTCCGAGGAAAATAAAATGGTCACCTTTTTTGGGTACAGCTGCATGGAGTGGCTGACTGCTTTTTCTTCATTGTTTGAACGCTAACTTTTCCTAAATTGATTCACCTTCGTTTAAGCTAACCAGAAGGACATGATCAGTTGCGCACAGTTCCTCTGACAACCGATCGCGCGTGTCCACGTGGTAGTGAATCACCCTGTATATATATGTCCCGCCAACTGTTACACCGATACATACAGTTACATAGTTACGTATAAGTTACTAATAAGTTACGTAAAGAATGTATGGTATATCTTATTCACACAAAAATATTTCGAAGAACCGAGAAATGGGGAGTTTGCCTTACGGTGTTACAGCAGTCGCTCAGCCAAAAGATCAACATCATCCCCAGAAGCACCATGGGATAGGGTGCCCGCCTGATGTCTCGTACCAGGTAGAAGAAGGACGTCAGAGGAACCCAGCAGGCCAGAAAGACCACATAGGTCATGCCCATCATTTTCGCGACCTGAAATATTGTAACTTTGCTATTAGTTCGTTTATTAAAATTAGAAACATTAATGCAGTAACACAAGGAATTGTAATGAATTGCTATTATCATTTTCAAGTGAATCAAAATTCACGAAAGTTTTAAGCTCAACCTTCGGAAATACTGAAGTACTTTCCATCGTGTAATCCATTCTTATTCTTTTATACACTGTATCCTGTGATTTTCACTGAACTAATACCCCCGTGAAAATGGGTAATTTTCTATGGGTGAGGCCGTGAGGACTATGCTCAAAACCCGCCATAACCTTTTGCTATGCTTACAGCCCCACGATCTTTTTGCGTATCAATTGCTATACCACGATCTTTTCTATGGACACAATTATTTCCCGAAAATAGCCAAACAGTTTAACCTTAAAATAATAATTTTTTTCATAAAATTCAAATTCAGAACTAGCAAGTAGTATATGTTGTTTGAATGCACGGTTTCTTTAGAGAACTGTTAAAAGCCAACAGCGAGATTAGTCAACTAAATTTTTTAATCAAATTTAATCAATTACTAATGATTCTTAGTTTAGTTTCTTTTTGTAACTCAAACGATTACTTTTCAGTGCTAAATTTTAATTGACTTGGATTTTTCAATTTTTAGTTCTTGTAGTTTTTACCATTGAAACTTTTAGTACAGTAGCAGTTTAGCATTTTCTGTAAATAAAACAACTAAAGCAAAGAAATTACTAAATGTTTTAGTTTTTTAATTCGGTTGGTTTTTGCCATCCCTAGTCTGCCAACTCCAAGCTGTAATGGGGTTTCCAAAAACAGGTTGTGTTTAGAGGAAATATTGTACCAAATCTTTGGCGAAAAATGTTGTGGGCAAAGACATTAAAATGGTTGTGTGGGTTGTGGTGTGTTAAGAACATATCCCTCACTTTTTTATAATTTAATAGGAGTTATTTCATTGACTCTGACTTATCAACTTCTTCAATCTGACTTATTATTTAAATCAAAATTATTTCCCTGTGAACTTACCTGAAGACTTCGCTCTTTCCGTTCTGAATTTCGAACCGATCGTTGGGCATTCCCCTCGATCCCGACCTGCCGGAGGCGACTGTCCGCCAGTTTGAGGTGAACAAAGATACCCAAGTAACAGCAGAAAATGACCACAGTCGGAACATAAACGGTACTGGCTGATATGATGAAGGACAGTTCACGACTGCCGAGATATCCCGCCCAACTACACTGTCCAAAGGGGCTGCCGTGGGTGAAGCGACCGTCGACTTCGGCGAGCGGTAGGGCGAACAGGATAACCGGGAGGATCCAGCAGTAAACGGTCATCAAGATACCCGCCTTCAGACTGCTCAAAATGTGAAATTTCCGCGGTAAAACGATAGTGATGAAACGATTGATGGCAATCATGCAGCAGTGCAGGGGCTGCAGGTAATACGTTATCATCAAGATGTACCTATAAGTATTTATTTTTAAGATTATAAATATATATACGGTAAGAGCAATAATAATAACATACGGTAGTGAAGTGCAGACTTGCAATATTTACTCTGCGCTTCAATATAATTACCGGTACAGCATGGTTTTCGTTAAAAATAATTAGTTGGATTCGATAAATTTAGATACAACAAGACTAGCACATCGCAAAAGCAGAGACTCATTTCATTTCGCATTCTGACAAGGAAAGAAATTACCAGATTTACATTAGAAGTTTCACAACTTACCTTGACTACTAAGAATATCTTAATTAAAAAAAGTTCAAAATTGGTGAAAATATCGCGATTGATCATATTCGAGTTTTAGATAAGTATTTTTAATAAGTGTTTATTAAGTTTAATAGTTTCTGATAAAAATAAATATTATTAATAACAAGAAAAGTGTTAAAATAAGCTTTAAATAAGTTTCTTGATAAGTGTTCTTAGATAAGTGGTTTTAATAAGTCTTTTTTTAGGTAAGTATATTTTAAATAAGAGCTTTTTCCTTTCAGCATAACTTTGCTCTATTTGCAGTACTTAAATCCTAATATGTCACATTAATTAACTGGACTTTAGTTAAACGTACCCAGTGGTACGGCAGTAAGTCAGTGAATTCCATGGATAAACCGGGGCCAGGACGAAGTTCAGTACTTGATGGGGATGGACAAAAAGCGTGCCAATAAGATCGGCCACAGTCAAACTGGCGATTAAAACTTGAATGCCAGACTTCCACCAACGAGAGCGAACGATTACAGCCATTGTAAGGATATTGCCTACTGCCCCAACGTAGAGCACTGGCAGAGCTAATCCAATCCATATACGGAGTTCCGTTTGGTAGACCACACCAAGGGCGTACCTTGAAGAGGTCGTGGTATTGGAAGGAACAGACGAGCTAGTTTCGTTATACCCAGCGGAGAAGTTGAGAATGGTTAACGCCATTTCTGCTTTGATGATGTGGAAGAAATTGTCGAGCACACAGAAAGAGGGCTATATATATATAAAGAATCAAGTTTATATAAAATACATATATATTCTATTTTGAATATGTATTTTATCGCATATCATTATTATTATTATTATTATATTCTATATATATATATAAGAACCAACTATGTATATAGACAAAGAAGCACTTTTTAATCGCGGTAATAATTAACCACGGCAATGAACGGTTAACGTTGACGACCTACTGTACTCGTACAGACTCTGGAATTTTCTGCTGCTGAAAATAATAGCACAAAATAAGTAAAAAATATGTTCCAGCGGAAGAGCGACGAGAGTAATTAGTCCTTCCAATGAACTCACCGTTTCCGTGCAAAGCAACGCGAAAGTATTGGGGATGTAATATTTTTTGCTGTTGACTTGAATATCTTCAATTGGGAATTGAGGGTTATTAAGTACTCCCGCCGTCGAATGTAATTACGCAAATTGCTGATAACCCCCAGGGCCACTGTACTGTAGGGTCATCGTTGAGTTAATAGCATCGGCTTCCTAGGGGGTGAAATATAATGATTTGACTGATGTGCTATATACGTATTGGTGCGATTTAAAGGTCAATCTCGAAGAAAAACACTACGGGGGTTCTTTAGTTGCTTTCGGCTGGGAGTGCTTGACGCATTGCGCATATGACACTACTTCCAATAATGAAATCTTGCGACGGAAGAACTGGCATCAAAGCATTATGACTGGTGTTTAGTTGGTGATGGTCCACGGACCCGAAACCGACACTCATCAGCGGTGTGTGTCAGCCAGCAAAAGGGGGGCAGCCTCCCCCCCCGTTCCCCGCCCCCAAAATAGGGAGAATTTATTTGTTTCGATAATAAGTGTCTTTTGGCAGAAATGACACCTCTTTACGTAATTTGTGCAACTACCCTAGCACAACACTACGTACGAACAGAGTACTATACAGACACATTGTGCTGAAGCGAACACGATGTCTTAACTTGCAGAACAAGAGGAACCCGTATCAGCTTTTTGCTGTTTGCTGTTATCGCGTTCGTAATGCAGATTCGCAGCTGTTTTGAGTGTTAAACACAGTACACCGCGTCACCGCCGGATGTGATATTGCTTCTCAAACATTATCTCTGGGCATGTTGAAAGTTATGGCTGAGTCCTTGCCGAAATCTCTGCAGATCGTGCGTGATCGGATGGTTGTCGCTGTTACCAGTCGCAAAACGGTGAGAAGAGTTGCAAGACGTTCCTTTTAAAACGGTCCATCACAATTCTTGCTCAAGTATTCCTCGATTGTATCCGCAAAACAGATTTCCAAAGCTCCGCTTCTCGTGGCAGTGAGCAAGACCAAGCCGGTTGAGTTAATTCTGGAGGCGTACGCGGCGGGACAACGCCATTTTGGCGAAAATTACGTGAGTACAAAATTCTACTAATATCAAATGGAAGTCGGCAAACTAAGCAATCAATCAATCATCCCAATTGATTGGTGTGTTGCGGCGATAATGATGCTGCAAGCAATCAATCAATCGATTAATCAGAGGATTTCTTTACAGTATTTGACTTGTGCTTTGTGCCAACAACCAATCAATCAATCAATTGTCCCAATTGATTGGTGTTTGCGATAATAATAATAATAATAATAATAATAATAATAATAATAATAATAATAATGCAATCAATTAATCGCAGCATTTCTTAATTTGACCTGTGCTTGTGTGTTGACCAATCAATCAATTTGCCCCATTAAATTTCAATTTGCCCCATTAAATTTCAATTTGCCCACAGCATAGATTTTGCCCACAAAAACACCAAAAAATGTTTCGCCTCGCTCCTAGGTAGCTTTCCGAATTTTGGATGAAATATTTGAATAGACACATGCGCCGCAGGCAAAATTTTTTAGAAACAAGATATTATTAATATACTTCTCAATAAAATGAAATTAAGCTATAAACCTCGTATGATAGGGATTTGTCCAGTACTTTACTGCCACGATTATTATGGTCGGTTTTTACACCCAGGCAGCACACTCGGACTGTCTGTGTTGGGTAAACGCCAACTCATGACAGAGGCGCGTTTGACGGAGGCGGGGCTTAACTGACTGTTATAATCGTGGCACTACAGTACCAGCACTACGAAAGATAAACGAAAAATTTTCGCTGCAGGCGAATTTCGTTTTCATCACGGATTTCTCAGTAACTAATACTATGCTTAATACTATAATAATATATTAATACTTTTTAAATATGAAACACTTGTGCCGCAGGCGATTTTTTATTCATCTATACATAATTAACCCACCAAAATTAAAATAGCTATAAAATATTCTAAGCTACGTTAGACAACATGAAAATGTCCATTATTTTGTGATTGCAATAATCCTTAATCATTGAGTTACGGAATCTATTGCTAGTGATATTAACAGCAAAAATTTAGAATATGTAAACTATTTTACGTTTTGGTTTTTTCGTTCTTCAATCGATGTTCCTCTACTCTATTCTCCAAGGATGATTGAAGAATATTGAGGAACATTGAAGAATGAAAAAGCTGGTTTGAAGAACAAAAAAGCTGGGTCCATGCTCCATCGTACTCAGCTTTTTAACTTTTCGTTTCGACGTACTCAAGTTTTCGTACCATTGCTCACGAAAGAACTTTATGAAGGGCAAGTTCGTGAAAAACATTCCTGAGGATAGTAAGGAAACATTTTTGGAGCCTGGTTCATGAGAAATGCTCACGAATGTTGAGTCATAAAAAAAGCATTGAATGTAGTAGGGTGGTCTACTCTAAATTCGGTTTGATTCGTGGAGTGGCTTACATTACCACATGCATTGCAATGGCAAGCCATTAGGACGAAAATTGAAGATTTGGGTGAAAGTGGTAGATTGATTGGTTGATAGCTGACAATCGTACCGGATGCATGGTTAGGGCTATCCAGTTAGATTAATTTATTGATTGATCGTTGAAAATTTAAATATAGGGTTTTTTGAAGTTTTTGACGTACTCAAGTTTTCTTGAGTATTGCTCGCGAAAGAACTTTGTGAAGGGCAAGAAACAATTCCTGAGCATACTCAGGAAACATTCTATGGGAGTTTGGTTCCTGAGAAAATGCCACGAATGTTCAGTGATAAAACAGTATTCTTTGCGACGATAATAATATAGCAATCGATCGATCAATCAATCAATCAATCACAGCATTTCTTTATTTGACCTGTGCTGGTGGCAACAACTAATTAATCAATGGGTCGGGTCTTAGTGAATAAAGTGAATAATTCTTGTTGCAGATTCAAGAGCTCTTCCTGAAAGCCAAGGACCCCAAGGTAGGTTCCTTGTGTTTTTGTGGTGACAATTTTAGCCCGAAATTTAAAAAATGTTGGTCTAAAATGGTGCAGATTGTCTCTGAATGCCCGGACATTCGGTGGCACTTCATCGGACATCTCCAGACGAATAAATGCACCAAAACTGCTGGTACGCATACATGATGTCCTACGTAGCATTTGTTTTGCAATAGGATTGTTTGGATAAAATTAAACTTTTTTTAAGTCAGTCGCGTGTTTGATTTCAATTGCAACTGTTTCATTTGAATTAAAAAATATATACGTTTAGCCAGTTCAGGAATATATTTAGAATTATCTTAATATTTTAAATAATTTTAAATGTTTGAATCGTAATAATTCACCCATAAACTGAGTTAATGAAATGACATTTTGGTTCATAAGCATTGAACAAAGTTAAATAATCTAGTTTATTTTAGTATATTTTAGTTAGTTGTTATAGAATAATTGCAATATTCGTATATGCGCCACCTATAATGCAGCCGTAAAATTTAATTTTTTGGCAGGTATCAGAAATGTTTGGCTCTTCGAGTCAATTGACACGACAAAACTGGCAAGTACGCTGAACGCCAGTATTTTAAAGTCCGATGCTACGCGGCGGCTCAATGTCATGCTGCAAGTCAATACCAGCCGGGAGCCTAGTAAGTTTTATCAAGCATTTCGTCATTGAGTGACGATTATGAATTATGACTATTATTGCATGTTTTAATGACAGACAAGTATGGATTCCAACCGGAAGCTGTGGTGGAAGCTGCGCGGTTTGTGACGGACAAGTGCCCCGCATTGAGGCTGACCGGACTGATGACTATCGGCGCGGTGGAACACAGCGTAGACACTCGCCCAAATCCTGATTTTCTGGTATGAAAAGTCTGAAGTCGCAGTCCTGCATTTCTTCGAACACGGCTGAAAACAGTGCCAATTCTTGTTGGTTCTTCGCTGTTGGCTGATTGTGCGATTGATCATACAGACCCACATATAGTGCGCACTGCATAGTACTCACTTGTTAAGGAAGGCCGGAAACCCTTGATTGGCTGGTTCATTGAAATGGGCCGTGCGCAGTCATGTCTGCAATGCGCATTCGCAAAATGCACGATTGTGCGCATTGCACAACCACAACATTGAGAACAGTTTGAAAAATATCTCTGGTTCGCCATCATCCCTCGCGGATTTCCACCGCAAATTTTCAGGTAACCCCTGCTGTCCTCAGCAAATTAAATTTTCTAAATTCAATTCTCCTGCAGAAAATGCTCTCTAACTGGACCCTCGGAGTGGTGGCGGGTGTAACGGCCGCCGTCGGCTACTGCGTCTACTTCGACCACAAACGACGCAGCGACCCACAGTTTCGTCAGAAAGTCCT
This sequence comes from Hypsibius dujardini, assembly GCA_001579985.1. Classification (NCBI taxonomy): domain Eukaryota; kingdom Metazoa; phylum Tardigrada; class Eutardigrada; order Parachela; family Hypsibiidae; genus Hypsibius; species Hypsibius dujardini. The sequence goes on from LRSR01002482.1 coordinate 35,314, forward strand.
CGCCCGTCGCGCTCGCGCCACCCAAGCCGCCAACCGCGCGTCCGGCATGCCCGACCCCTCCGATGCGGAAGCCGTCCAGCGGTACTTTATGATGCAGCTGCAGCGCGGAGAGGCCTGTCTGATGAACGGCATGCTGGAGGAATCCATCACCCACTTTTGTAACGCCGTTCGCGCGTCCGGTTCGCCCAGTCAAATCCTTCGAATCCTCTCGGAATCCTTGCCACCGCAGGTATTTAACCTGATTGTTAAGCGCTTGTCGGAGGATCCGGAGTCGCATGTCTCCATGCAGCCATCGTCACGGGGAGCAGTTCCACCCCCAATGCGCGGAGCTGGTGGAAGTGGATTTCCTGGATTGGAATTGGAAGTGGATGAGAGTGGCGATGGGCTTGGTCGGCGCGGCAGCGGCTTTGCTGGTCAAGGGAGTGGAGCGACGGTCACACTGGTGGATGATGAGTTGGAATGATCTTCTTGCCGGCACTGGACGTTGTCTGATTCATTTTGAGTTAACTATTGAGCAAAAATTTTCTTGCTTTGCTTCTGGGGTGATTTGTGCTG
>LRSR01002487.1:0-42919 GCA_001579985.1 Hypsibius dujardini
GTCTGTGTGTGTGTGTGTGTGTCTGTGTCTGTCTGTCTGTGTGTGTGTCTGTGTGTGTGTGTCTGTGTGTGTGTGTGTGTCTGTGTCTGTGTCTGTGTCTGTGTCTGTGTCTGTGTCTGTGTCTGTGTGTGAAAAAAGGGGCGTTCCCGTTGGTCCGCGTGCAGTGATAGAACCACGCCCCATCCACTCGGCGCCTGTACCACAGCCACCCACCAATGCCAGCCCACATCGCGCTGAGTAGCTCGTAAGGGAAAGAGAGAGCATCATAAAAACGCCCCCTCAACCCTCCCTCCGCCTTTTGTTGAAGCCCCGACGACCACGGACCAACCCCAAGCCACACAGGAGACGGACGACGGACCGCCTGCTGAACACACATCCTCGCGCAACAACGGCGAAAACTCGCAAGCGAAAAAGCTAATGCGCCATCGTCGCTTTTCATTATTCTCTTCGTCACCTCCCCGCGCCCACCGCCACCACCACCACCACCACCACGGCAACCGCATCTCTCTTTCTCTCAACATTCTCCTACTCCTCCGTCACAACACAGCTAATCCTCAACATCATCAACTCAAAACAATCTCATCCCCATTCGTCCTACTTGTACCTCCTCTTTTGGCATTATTTTTGCAGCTTTTGAGATTTGGTCGACAACTTTCTCGATCGTTTTATTGATAATTTTATTGACAATTTTGTCGACTATTGACAACAATCGGCGACTGATTGCGCGAATCTCCTTCCGGATACCCTTTCAGCAGCTCGACTTTGAAAGGGTCATATACCGTCGTGCAACGGGAAGCAACCTACGCGAGGGTGTAATTCGGGGGCGGGCTATGTTCACCAACACCTCATCGCCCGTGGGAGCCGCACAGGCGCCCTCCGTCGCCAACCTCTACGGTCGCATGGCCGCGGCGGCGACCCATCCCTACAGCCACATGGACGCAGCGGCCTGGTTCAATCCGTCCTCCGGCGGCGCCGGAGGTGGCGGCAACACCTCTTCCAACGGCGGGGTCTCCATCAAATCCGAGTCCGGGAACCCCGGAAACTCCACGACCTCCGCCGCGGCGAGCACGCCCTGGTTCGAGTACGCAGCCGCCAACATGAACTCCTCCTCCATCGTCGGACATCACCCGACGACCGCGGCTGCGGCGTGGATGCACGACATCTACAGCCAGAACCCTTACAGCACCGCCCATCACCATCATCAACTGCCGGGGACCTACGCTTCCGAGTACGGACAACTGGTCAACGCCGCCGCCTCCGTCGGGCATCATCATCATCATCTCAACTTCCTGGCCGACTACAAGTCTATCAATATGATTCCCGGAGGTGGGCATCATCCGCAGACCAACAGTAGTGCTTTCATGTCCGCGACCTCGGGGACCCCGACGACGGCGACCTCGGCGGCGGCCGCGACGGGGAACTCGCGGAGCACGCGACGCTACACCGGCCGGTCGACGTGTGAGTGCCCCAACTGCGTGGAGATTGAGCGGCTCGGTCCGGCGGGGGTGCATCTGCGGAAGAAGAATATCCATAGCTGTCATGTGCCCGGCTGCGGGAAGGTCTACAATAAGACGTCGCATTTGAAGGCGCATCTGCGGTGGCATTCGGGGGAACGGCCGTTTGTGTGTAATTGGCTGTACTGCGGGAAACGGTTCACCCGGTCGGACGAGCTGCAACGGCATCTTCGAACACATACAGGTGAGTGTCTGTCGGGGTTCGGCTGCTTGCGCAGAGAGGCAGACACGGTTGGCAGTTTCACACTCAGCCAGACAATGACAGACATGATACACAGGCAAGGTAGATGGTCTAAACTCTTGAGCTCTTTGAACTTTTTATACCGCGTATCCAGACATGTAGCTCTCTCTCTCTCTCTCTCTCTCTGGGCAGTCTGATGGCCTTTTCCCCATTTCTCAATATGGTTACTTAAAAAGAGAAACTCGTGTATTTATATTTTATAATTAAATTTGCTATCATTAAAGGCAGTATGAGTGACGGTGGTCTTTTTGTCTTTTCCTCTCTTTCTCAGCTGAAAAGAAGCTGCATGAAAAGAAGCTGCGCGACCAAGCTGCAGCTGACGCTATTTCCGGCGCAGCCGCGGCGACGGCCACAGCAGCAGCCACCCCACCTACCACCACCACAACCACAACTAAACTGGAAGAAGAAGAAGATGATGGGCGACGTTGAAGTACACGTATCCATTGCCGTTGTTGCAGGTGAAAAGCGGTTCGCCTGCCAGGTGGACAAGTGCCAGAAGCGGTTCATGCGGTCGGACCACCTCAACAAGCACATGCGCACCCACACAGACACGGCCATCCCGGCCGGCAACAGCAGCAGCAACCACAGCGAGGACAACACGGAGAACGGCAAGGTCCACAGCAGCGGCGGCAGCAAGGCAAGTCCCACGTCCTCCAACTCAACGACCCATCACCGACGCTCCAGCAGCGATAACGATTATCACCACCATCACCATCACAATCCCCATCATCACCATTCGTCGCACAGCAGCAGCAGCAGCACCGCCACACGGCTCATCCAGGACTTCAACGCCTGCAAACCCTTTTCCCACATGCAGATTGTCGGAGCGAATTTAATCTAAATGAGTAATATTACTTACTGTACGCACCCGCGTTTTTTGTAAATAAAATTATTTATGGGTGTTTTTTTGTATTGCACGGGATTTTTTTCTGTGAGAGAGGCGACAAAAAAAGAAGATGAGAGAATGACGGGATTATTTTGCTCTTTCATTCTAGCGTACAAGAAAAATAAGAACATGTCGATTGTAGGATCTTTACAATTGGTGGATAGTTGAAAAAATTCAGACGTTGATTGCTTGAATCCGAATTCTTGGGAAATGTCTGTCTGTTTGTCTGTCTGTCTGCCTGCCTGCCTGTCTGCCTGCCTGCTCTGCTCTGTCTGTCTGTCTGTCTGTCTGTCTGTCTGTCTGTCTGTCTGTCTGTCTGTCTCTCTGTGTATAAAAACAGTAAATCACCCTTTTCATAATGGGAAAAGAAAATGTGCAAACAAAAAGATAAACGTTGATCACCTTCAGAGAGGTCAATGTTTTATGTCACTTCACGAATATATAAAGAAGGTATGTTAACTAAATTATTTAATTATCATAAAGACAAGAATACCGAAAAATAACGAGCAATACAATGCTCGTAGATTCGTACAGATTCCGTAGATAGATATCAGTCCCAGAAAACCGTCTGATGTCTGATTTCCTTGTTTCATATCAGCAATAATCTTTCATATGAATTTCACATTTACGGTAATTTAAAAGCAAATGTGATGACAATGACATTTAGGTGTCTAAGGTTTCTTGAGCGGTAATAATCCAGAAAACTAAAATCATCTCGATCATAAACTAGTTTAGGGGGTCAAACTAATTTTTGATAGAGAAATTTTACAGTAATTGTGTGTAATTTTTTCCTCAATGACTCGTCGCCTGCGTAAACGCATTTATGTAAAACGATCAAGAAATTTTGATTGCACGCAAAGCAGGGTCATTTGGGTCGTGAAGAATTGATGCCGTGCATCGCCTAGAATTAGGACACACCCTGTTTATCTCGCTTTTACCATAAATAAAAATCTACGCCTGCATCTGGGTCTGGTGTCTGTGTCTGTGTCTGTGTCTGTGTCTGTGTCTGTGTCTGTGTCTGTGTCTGTTTGTGTTTGTGTCTGTGTCTGCTTGTTTGTTTCGAACTAAAAGATATCGATTTAACTTTTCCAGTTTGACAGACATAGGGATTAAATTCGGTTAAATTTGCCGTTCCTCACTTGCTGCAAACCGTACGCCGATGACACAATCTAAGTCAATCACTACCCTCATCACACAGCAGCAAAATCTCTCGAGCTCGGCGATTATCTTCTCGCGCAACACAAATCATTTCATACAACAACGGTCGAATCAAATCCACAACTGCGAAATCAATTGCCGCACGCCCGTCCGCCGCAGAGTGAAAGGTTAAATTAATTTTGCTTCGCTCAACAACCTCGCGCCACGGTATCAATCAATGGAAATTTGGGGCGGAAATGATAATTTGATCCAATTATGGGCTTGATCTCTCTCTCTCTCTCCGGCCCGACGGCTCCTCTCGAGATGAATGTTTTGTCGATATAATTTCAATTCATGTCTGAGGATTGACCGAGGTTTTTACACTTTTGCAGTTGAACTGATGCAATGAAGTGTAATTCACCCTAACCTTTTCATCATCTGTTATGTTCTTACAATACTGTACACTTACATACTCAAATATATTAGATCCAGTGATATTTGTAAGTTAACTGGCTGAGCGATTTTGTCTGTGTCTGTGTCTGTGTCTGTGTCTGTGTCTGTGTCTGTGTCTGTGTCTGTGTCTGTGTCTGTGTCTGTGTCTGTGTCTGTATTGATATCTCGCTCGTTGCTGTCTATCTATGTCTCGGATTACTGCCTGCGGTAAATTACCCAAACATCGGTCACTGCCGACCCCTGGAAAGCATCACATCGAATTTAGTCCGCGAAAATATGTCGCTATCCGCAGTTAGGCACACGGTACGGTTGCGCTCCGCTGTGGCATGCAAATGCCTAATAAATCACAGCATGGAATGGAAAAGGTGACAAATGAGGTAGGAAATATTTGACACAAGACATGGTAGTGCTCGAGTACCCCGGGTCGCGGCCGGCTTTAAAGTCACTAGTGACAATCATGTTACCAGCAGAGGTCCGTGTCATACGGCTCTTGTATCACTTCTCCGACCATTGTTCTGCACAGCAGCCGGCCAGAAATGTTTATACACCTTTTACGACACTCTGTTTCGATGCTATTTGTCTAAAGAAAGTTCAGACACTTCCAAATAACGCTACGCGTATAACCGTGTCTGTGTGTATCTGTGGAATCGAAAAATGGTTACCCAAGAGACTCGACTTTCGGATGATCCCTCGAGAGCATAATTAGGTCCCTCTCTAATGGGCTTATTAAAGCGGCGTAAATGTAAACAGGTTGCATTGACTTCTTCCGTAATGATGGGGTCATTAGCTGGGCGAAAAGCGGACTTGAATGGCAGTGTTTGAGCTTGAGAAATTTCTCGCGAGGACCCTCTCGTAAATTAGTCGCGCTCCCCCCAATTTCCGTGTATGAGTTTTTGAATGTAGTGCAACCCGACTCATCACAGGGATACACACAGACACAGACATAGACACAGACGCTAAGACGAAGTCAGAGACAGAAACAGAGGCAAAAAGACATAGACACAGATAGACGCAGACACACTATACAGAGACAAAAACACAGACACAAACACAGACACAAACACAGACACAGACACAGACACAGACACATACACAGTCACAGACATAGACTCAGACACAGTGGCAGACACAGACACAGACACAGACACAAACTCAGACACAGTCACAGACGCAGACACAAACATAGACATAGAAATAGACACAGACACAGACATAGACACGAACACAAGTGCAGACAGAGACAGAGACAGAGACGCAGAGAGATAGCAGATGGCAATCGACAACTCTACATGGAAGATTGCCTTTGGAGTTTTCAAAACGAACACACCTGTTCAGACAGGCTGGGCAGGATGCATTAATTTCCAAACATGTTCTTAGTTGGCTGTTAATTATCTCCTAGCGAAACGGAGGTCTTGATTCGCAACTAAAAGTCGCCAGCTGAACTAAACGATTTGGACTAACCGGCCCATTTTTCACTACAGTTGTCGGACTGAATAGTCGGAAGCACCCTGTTTTCAAATTTTGGTGTTGCATTTGTGTTTGCGATTATTTTTACATCTGACGGCAGGAATTTCAGATATTTCCCTGCCTGCATTACAGTTTCAGTCATGTGGCTCGTTAGGCAATACTTGTATATGCCATCCAAGAGCAGAGTGTCGCCCGAAAATTCCATCAATTTCCGCCTCACACGTGTGGGTGCAATAAGTCATTCTATGGACGACGTTCGCTTGATCCACGTGTCTGTCTGTCTGTCTGTCTGTCTGTCTGATCCACGTGTGGTCTGAATTTTGTTGACCGGAAACTCCACGATCTTCAATCCCAGTGGCAAGGCAATCTAACACGTGCCTGTATTATAAAAATGCCAAGCTCGAGATCATTCGACACACGTCTATTCATTTATATGTTTGTCTGTCTGTCTGTCTGTCTGTTTGTGTATCTGTCTGTGTATCTGTCTGTGTGTCTGTGTGTCTGTGTGTCTGTCTGTGTGTCTGTGTGTCTGTCTGTCTGTGTGTCTGTCTGTCTGTCTGTCTGTGTATCTGTCTGTTTGGCTGTCTGTCTGTCTGTCTGTCTGTCTGTCTGTCTGTCTGTCTGTTGGTCTGTCTGTTGGTCTGTCTGTTGGTCTGTCTGTTGGCCTGCCTGTTTGCTTGTCCGTGACCTTTCAGACAACATGACATTTTAAATTCCAAAGCATTTACCCGACAATGCTATGTCTCGAAATGATAAATCACTCTTGATTTCCCACACTTGAATGCATTATATCAATAAGTATAGGCACAAACCAACCTGGACGTCGCTGGCATATATTTAAAAGTCTGGCGATTGCATTGCGGCACGGCCGAATCGTATCATGCGCTGCACGGCGGCACATTGTGATTGTCTGTCTGTGGTGTGTCGTGCCGAGGAGCCACCCCCTTTTTATGGGGGCCGTTCCTCCTCTCCTCCCCTCGATCATAATGCTTAATGATGGGTTTCCCAGGGAAATATTATAATTACACCACCGGAGTAACCGACCCGCGAGAAGCTCGTAATGTAGATTTTAAAATTTTCTACATAGACAATCGCCAAAATTTCGGGCAATTTACTCGATCTGTGTGTCTCTGTGTCTGTGTGCGCGTATTGTGACAGGGATTTTGTGGGAGGACGCGACAACACAGTCACCACCCGGTACTCCGCCTTATCATTATTTACGCATTACTGGGGACCACTCCACCTTGCCGTCCCTGGCGGGGTAGGAGTCTCTTGGATAAACCAGTTAAAATGTTGTCGTTACACTGCTGTAATTCCTTTTTGTCTTTGATAGAGAAATCGAAAATGTAATTTCAGAAGCGGTAAGGTCGGAAGATACGACTGTATTCTATTGCGGGGAGCGTGTTTTGTCTATAGGATACTTATTCATGACAGCTCAATCTTATGTCTATGTCTGTGTCTATGCCTATATCTATGCCTATGTTTGTGTCTGTGTCTATATCTATGTCTATGCCTATATCTATGCCTATGTTTGTGTCTGTGTCTATGTCTATGTCTATGTCCATGTCTATGTCTGTGTCTGTGTCCATGTCTATGTCTGTGTCTGTGTCTGTGTCTGTGTCTGTGTCTGTGTCTATATCTGTGTCTGTGTCTATGTCTGTGTCAATGTCTGTGTCTCTTTATTTGTCGTGATTGTGTCTGTGTCTGCGTCGGTCGGCTAATGCTAGGCGACCGCATCGCAACGAATATCTGAAACAACAACTTTGCAGTTCTATAAGCGGGGGACGGCTATGAGTCTCTGAAACGAAACTGTCACTGATTTGTGCGTGGAGGGGCAGTGTTACGTCGTCGTCGCGTTAAGTCAAGCCTCTATACAGTAGCTACCGACCACCACAGCGGTTTGACTGCCGTCGAAGCAAAAGGTCATGAAAAGACGCCCACTTTTTTCCGGTTGCGCCAAGACATGTACGACCGATTTTTTTTCGATCATTCATGGCGGTTTAAGTTGTCTTCTCACTAGACCAGTAGGAAATAGAGCCAGAACAAACTCGTATATTCTGCGGTAATGTGAAACGCCACACGGCCACGTCAGCAGCTCATCGCGATGCGGTGGAAAGTCGTAAATTCAATTAGAAACGCGACACGTGAAGCAAAAAGATTTACAACGCCGCTCGCAAAAACTCGCAAGTTAGTCACTGCGGATTTGCCCAGCGCTTTTTCTAAATTGACGGTTAGGAAATCGGCTTGCTCGTGAACCTTAAACGAAATGAAGATGCTTCAAACAGGCTGAAAGATGACACAGGCAGGCAGGAAGACAAATAGACATGTAAACTAACAGGCGGACAGATGGATGGATAGGCAGACAGGCAAACAGCAGATAAGAATAAAATTAGGCAGACAAACAATAAGACAAACAAGCAAACAGACAGACAGACAGACAGACAGACAGACAGACAGACAGACAGACAGACAGACAAGCAGGCAGGCAGACAGACAGACAGGCAGACAGGCAGACAAACAGACAGACAGACATATAGACAGGCAGAACGGAGCAGAACAGACTAACAACATACACTGTTGCTCACTACGAGCACTGATCACGAGCCGGTCACTGTACAGTTCAAAGTAGGAGCAATAATTACATTTAATGAATTGCTGCATGCAAGCTGACACTATCATACTCAGCGCGGAAATTACGGCCAAAATGGGCGTGCGGGAGATCACGCGGGAGCAAGTTATTAGGGAACAAAACATTGCCTTCCAATCTTCCTCAATCTTCTTTTTCATCCCGCCCTTGTCAGAGCATGCCGCTGCACGGCAGGGCGTACCAGTATTTTTCGCTCCCTTCTTCCCTTCATGCCACCGAAATTAAAAGAATGCCGACACACAACACTTTCGTTGCTTTTTGTCGGTACAGACGGGGAGGACAGCGTACGAGGAGATATTACTCACGGAAAAAGTGTTAGAAAGAATGCGAAAATTGTACACTCCGCGGTCGATAATTACGGGCAAGTGTTAATGTCGGCATAAAACAATTATTTCACCAGTAGGACGGAATGATTTGGCTCGAGAGTGAGAGGACGGCCTGCTTGCCTATTGTTCGGGTGTCACATTTGAGGCCATGTCAAATGAGCGGGTTTGCATCGTTCGTCACAACAAAAATGACGAATAAAAAATATTTCCGAGTCCGATGAATGGTTGTCTAAACTGAATACCAATGGCAATAGCCATAAGCTACATCTAGAAATGGAGTCCCTTATTGTGTGACTATAGCCCAAACATCTCGTAAAGCGACAAGCAAATACAAGAAGTCTACATAATAGTCTACGTACATACAGACAGACATGACACACAGCAAACATGTCTGAGCGCTCGTTAATATATCAGGCATTTAGACAACGAAACTCGTGGCGAAAGATAAGTATGAAAGACAGTCAGACTGGGGCTTGACCGGAGACCCTGACTAACAGACAATCAAGCACGGGCCAGGCAGAATGGCCAACCGAGTGCACTGTTGACAGAGAGCCGACAGAAGCAACCAGGCAAGCAACAGAACGGACAAACAGACAGATACACTGACAAATGAACAGAGTAATAGACAGACAAACAGCCAGACGGGCAGACAGACAGCCAGCCAGACGGGCAGACAGACAGCCAGCCAGACGGACAGACAGAGACAGACAGTGAGATAGACACACAGAAAGACAGAGAGACAAACAGAGAGACAGACAGACAGACAAGTAGGTACGCAAACAGGCAACCATACATGCATCAAATAAAGCTCCTAGAGATAAGCAGATATGCAGTCAGACCATAGTTACATGCCTGAAGCCCACTGAATTCAAGCGGTGCCGTTTAATTTTCATCATTGCTCTCAACTCCCTCTCCCACACCCCACACAACACAACCGCCCCACAAATCACAATCACCACCACCAACCACACCGCACTTTTGAGCGTGGCTCTTCAGCGCGGGAGGAAGGAAGGTGGTGCCGGTACCAGCCCAGAACACAAGCAGTTCCAGCCTCCTTTCCGACCCCTTTCCCAGCCCTCCCGTATGTGCAGTACCCGCCAACAGCTCCAAATCCATCCATCCGGCACTGGGTGGTTGCGTGACCGGCGCGGCGGCGTTGCCGACAATAAAAACAGATTGGAATGTCGCGGATCGTCCGCCACCCAAAAACATTCCTTTTTCAGACACCACAGACACACAGGCAGGCAGGCAGACAGACAGATTGATCATCTGCGTGCTACGCAGCGACACATTCCCGGCTCATTTACTCGGAGGGGAGAGAGGATCTCCCATATGTGTCTCTTTCTACAGTATGTGAAAAGTTGCTCCAAATATAAATTCATCGAGCCGCCACACGCAAGCCTGTCATCATGAGCGGAAGATGTCGTTAACGGGGAAATTGTGTGTGATGCTCGCACGGAGGGAACTGGAATGTCGGCAAGCGACAAACTTTCTCCTTTAAAGACAAAAAACAGTCTAGCAGGCAGCCAAGCCAGTGCTTACTTCTGTGTCTATCTCGATGTATATATCTATAAGTCGCAATTGGTAGGTCTGTTTGTTTGTTTTGTCTGCCTCTCGGTGGTCTGGGTGCCTGCCTGACTCTCTATCTTTCATCTGCCTATCTGTTTGTCTGTTTGTCTGCCTGCCTCTTTATCTACTGTCTATTTGCCTGTTTGTCTGTCTAGTTATCTGTATGGTTGTCTGTCTGGTTATCTGTCTGTCTGCCTGTCAGTTGGACATTCCTTCTGCCAGTCAGAGCGAGGGACGGATGTGACAAACAAAATGGGAAATGTGTTTTTGCGATGTGAAGCTCGCACGGGGAGCCGACAGATACACGTACACTTCCCCCAATGTTAGACAAAAACGACAACACAAGCCCTTCAGTCAAGCAGGTGCCTTCTGCAATAAAACTAGAACAGCAGCTGTCAGTGGAAAAAAGGCCGCAATGAAACAAATTAACGTCGTTCGCGACTTCGCCTGTTGCGGTCGTCGCGGGAATGTGCCTTTTCAGACCGTCGATCTCGATCCGACCTCCGGTTTTTGCTGGATGATGACGGCGGTGGGGATGATCGCCGCTGTTTGGAGCGTGTTCGACTGTCATCGGATGATGTGGAGCTGGATGAGGAGGAACGACGGGACGACTTGGATTTTCGGCCACCTGAATGGGAAGATTTCGTCGTACGGATGGGAGATCGTTGAGGGGAAGGGTTGCGTCGTTTTGAATTCTGAAAATTAACGAAAGTGACTAACGATTGAAATTTAGTTTCTGTCTGTCCGTCTGTCTGTCTGTCCGTCCGTCTGTCTGTCTGTCTGCCTACCTGTCTGCCTGCCTGCCTGCCTGCCTGTTTTTCTGTATGTCAATCAGACAGTCTGTGCCAATTTTCAGTTTACAGTCCTAATAATATATTCTTTTTAAACAAGCCCAATATCCCAACTCTAGAGGAGCGCTATCTGTTAGTTGCCTTCACGATCAGAAGCACCAACGGTTAACCAGGGCTTACTCGTTCACGGGAGGCACTGCGGCTTCTTGATCGCTGTCGTTGCGGACGCCTCGCAGCCGGTGATATCCGGCGATCCCGTGAAATTTGTCTCGCTTCCGGACTCTTTCGGCGTTTTTCAGGTATGGGACTACGTCGACGCACGGGACTTCTCGTTCGCTGAGATGGTCCAGCACTCCACTGCTTGGGCTCGCGCTGATCCCGGCCACGGCTGGTCGGCTGACTCCGTTCTGCAGCACCCGACGGAGGTTGCTTTTGACCTGATCGAAGACAGGTATCGTGCAAATGTGTTGAAGAAAAACTCAGTATCGTATTAAAGGAATGCATGACAGACGTACGGTTGGTCACCCAGTTGAGTTTCGAGACAGATTGGCTAAAGTCGACATGGATTCGACGATCGTCAATCAAGACGTTATCCATCTTGAAGAAGGCGCTCGCACAATCATCTTCCTGCAAAGGGAAAATAAAATCTGAAGCAGTGGTTTGTGTGCGCCTCTGTCTGTTTGTCTGTCTGTCTGTCTGTCTGTCTGTCTGTCTGTCTGTCTGTCTGTCTGATAGCTTCACCGCCTGTGTGCCTTGCTTCAACAAAAAAGTCCTGCTCACTTACATTTTCAAATTCAATGAAGGCATACTGCAGGGAATCTCCACTTTTTTGGTCCCGGATAACCTCACATCTACAGGGCAAATTAATGTGACATAGGCAGAAAGAAACCAGCCTGCTAGAGTACTTCTCCACTCATACCGTACTTTTTAATCGGTCCGAAGCGAGAGAAGATTATGAGCAAGTCATCGTCGGTGGTCACCGCATTGAGTTTGCAGACAAAGAGGACATTATCTGGCGGTTTCACATCCGCGTCCGGGAGGTCTCCAATCTAAATAAACCAACATCAATCCACACACTGAGAAATCAAGGAAACTGTCGAATTAAACACTTTTTAGGAGCTTAGTTTACCATTTCCAGGATCTGCGCGCGAGCTTTTGCCTCCTTCTCTTTGACCGCTTCCTCCACCTCCTCTTTCGTCTTGCCGCCATACTCATCGAGGTCCTCACCCGGGGCAATTCTTCCGGTCTAAAATGAAAAAACATCACGGTGAATCAAACCGTCGAGCAATTAACTATGAATAAAAAATAAATAAAATATATCGATTAATAACCAATCAATCAATCAGTCAATTAATGATCAATCAATCAATCAATCGATCGGCCAACCAGCGATTGTACCTCAAGCTGCTCTGGTGTCGGAGAAGGAGACCTCGCCGGTATTTTCAATCCTCGTGGATCGTCAAACGGATCATCGAGAATGACGGTATGATTGATTCTGGAGAAAAAAAGACAGGCCCGTTAAATAAAGTGCACAACAAACAGGAAAGTTAATTAAAACAAAATATACTATTTATTAAAATAAAAAAAACTGCATTTGTAAAAATAATAAAACAAACATTTGAATTTTCCACAAAGTTTATTTCAAGGATGATATACGAATTAGACTAAATTATACTGCTAAAGTAAAAGGATATTATAAAATACTACACTCTAAAATATTGAAATTCAAACAACGACGAACGAACGAACGAACGAACGAACGAACGAACCAACCGAACGAACGAACCAACCGAACGAACGAACCAACCGAACGAACCAACCGAACGAACGAACCAACCAACCAACCAACCAACCAACCAACCAACGAACCAACGAACGAACGAACCGAACCAACGAACGAACGAACGAACGAACCGAATGTCTTGATAAGGTCGATTGCCGTCATCCACAATAGTCTCGTTCAGTTTCTGCAGCACCTCCAGACCCTCTGACACTTCGCCAAAAACGGTATGCACATCGTCGAGGTAGTCCAAATTCTCTCCGAGGGTGATGAAAAACTGCGAGCCATGCATATTGCTACCGTTGTTGGCGAAGGAAACGGTGCCGATTTTGACGTGCCGCATCGGTGGCATCGTCTCCGGTTCGAAGTAGGCGCCCTTCTCTCCATGGATCTTGCTGAAACCCACACAAGAAGACAGAATTATCTCATATTGATCGTAAAAAAATTTGTCGAATGGCAACAATCAATACGTCAATCAATCGTTAGGTCGCGCCATGACATGAACAACTCAGCATTTCAATCAAGACACTAATCAATCGACCGCTGCAACGTTTAAAAGCAAACTTCACCAATCAGCCAATCAAGCGAAGGGCTTTAAGGTAAAGTCACCTGAAAACCGATTCACCGCCTTTCCCCGTGTTTGTGGGATCCCCGGTCTGTGCGATGAAATCCCGTTGGATGTTGAAAAGAAGGCAGTAGTTGTAGTATTTAATTTTGCAGAGCTTCAGGAAGTTCAGACAGGCTGAAATGCGGAGGAAAATATTTAGAAGCACGGATCGGCAGATGCCGCGATCATCTCCATCGAAGAAACCTACCGCGTGGACGTTCTTGGATGTGAAGATCGACGGTGATATCGCCGATGCTGGTCTCCAGAATTACCGACATTTCTCGGTAGGACTCTAGAACAGTATTCAAAATCGTAGGATGCAACGAAAATGTGGGGAAAAAATCTAACGAAAGGATGCGCAACACAAAATAAACGCAAAGACGCAAACTAAGCGTGAGGTGCTTCTTGCACTGAACAGAATTCAGTATGAAATGAACGCTTTGTTCTACCAACCGAGCGTGATACTTTCAGTTGGAACATTCTGTTTAAATCCAGCGTCGCACCTTAATTACCGAACGATGTGTTGAAATGGTGCTTCTCTTTGCGGGCAAAATTCTTAATTGACCGACACTAAATATACGGGCATTTCAGCCGCTTCCTTGCTTTCGATTTGTCTGTTTTATTTCCGGTTCTTCAGTCTTGCTTTCTTCCTTCTATGCCGTGCAAAAAACTCAGCTCCACTTCGCTCTCTGATGATGGCCGCTAAGTTTTACCATCCAGAAACGTAAAGATTTATTCATTTTGCATCTGCACCCGAAATGAACTCGAAGGTGAGAACTGTTAGAAAACTCTCAGCTGTTAAAAAACCGGACTTGCATGACGCAATTTCGTGCGCTTCCATTCTGAACACATACGGACAGAGTGCTGGGCTAACCGAGTCAAGCCACTTAAGTCGTTTAATGCGTTGCTGCATGCACTGGCCGAAGTAAATGACTTGACTCGGCCAGTGTGTGACCTTGCGTTGGACGAGTAAATAGGCTTGATTCGGGTCAGCCAAACATTTGTTACTTTGTGTCCGTTCCATTCCACGTTCCATTCCACGTTCCATTCCACGAAGACAATCTAATCATGAAATCAAGCCATCCTCGTCTTATCACACGCTCCATTGTCTTTGTGCATTTTTAAGGTGGCCATGCCGCGTGCGGCAACCGAGCCGCAGTTCACGGGCACTCTGGTGGAGGAGTTCCATGCAGCGAATGGAGCCGTCCGATACCGCTGCGTGCTCTGCCCGGACGAGCACAGTTGGGATAAATTCGTCATCAACCGCCACGTGAGGATGAACCACCCGGGGCACAGGGATGCGGCACAGCGGAACCCTCCGGTGGAGCTGTTCAAGTTGGGCCCGGTTCAGGCTTCCGTTTCAACTGCAGGTACACGCTGAAAGCAAACCCGAAAGTTATTGGGAGATCGGAATAGGTGTTGCCGTTTGATTGTTTGATTCCATGATTCAAGTTGATTTTGTTTTCTCCATGTAAGGCTGATTGGTTGATTGCATGATTCGAGTTGATTTTGTTTCCTCCAAATGAAGCGCTGACAGGGCTTGTTGTTGCTTGATTTATCAATTATTCCTTTTGTAAATTGCGAATCGTCGGGTTGATGCATTTAGTTCAATGTATTTCCGCACCTGAATTAAATGTTTGAGGCGTCTGCTAAGAAGGTTGTTGGTTGATTGGTTGATTGAATTTTTATTGAATGTTTTAGTTTTTATGCTCGGGTGCTGCTTCCTGTTTACTGCTTTGGATGAATTAATTTATGATCTACTATTGAGAGTATAATTTCAGCTCAACAACTGATCATCTTATGCTCTGTTGCTCAGTTTGCTATGGCTGTGAGGACTGCGAGAGTGATTTTCTCCATGGATCGCCTGCGTGGTTGATTGATTGATTGATTGGATCTTGTTTTGAGAGTTCTCTGCTCTATAAATTTTGGTTATAATTTTCATCTTGATAGTTTAACTCAGAGTGTTAGCATAAAATACATTTAATCAAATACTTACATTTCTTGGTGTGCGAATTTTGCATCAGTATCCACGCCGACACCTCCACGAGTTCATCCGGCAGCGGCGACATCCGCTTCCGTGCCATCCGCCGAACCAAACAGCCCCCGACACCAGCCGACCAAATTGTCCTCGCCGTTTGGCGGTCATCATGCGACCGAGAATCTCCTCACCGATACCGCGCTCGATGCCTACATTCGCATGGAGAAGGTCAACGTGCGGACGGTGACAGGGTTCGTGGAGCAGAAAACCTTCTACTGCACACTCTGCCTGAAGCAGTCGATGTACAAGGAGAAACAACGCCTGGACGTGTTGATACACATCCGCAATGAACACAAGACCGAATTGAAACGCCTGGCCAATGGTACGATCAAGCTGAAAGAGACAATGTCAGGGCCGAATGGAGGGAGAGGGGGAACAGCTGCTCGCCCGAATAGTCCAAAAACTGCTCCCGTTGGTGAGTGATCTGAAACGGATAGATGTCTGAAAATATTTAATACATAGCAAAAATCTGGCAGAGATGCCGGAACGACGAGTTTATTCTCTGCAGACATGCAGCCAAGCAGCCAGACAGATGGACAGATATTTGGGGAGAGACACAATCATGCAAGCAGATAGACAGACAGATCAAACAGCGATACAGAGAGCTAGCTAGGCAGGCAAGCAGGCAGGCAGAAAGATAGATAGACAGACAAACAGACAGACAGACGGACAGACAGACAGACGGACAGACAGACAGACGGACAGACGGACAGACAGACAGATATACAGATAGACAGACAGATAGACAGACAGACAAACAGACAGACAAACAGACAGACAGGTAGTCAGGCAGTCCGACAGACCGAGAGATAGGCAGACCGGCAGGCAGGCAGGTAGATATGCAGGCAGATTTGCGAGTAGGGTGGATAAGAGTCATTGACGAAAGTGTACATGCAGATAGATAGACTTGCGAATACAAACACCTACCGCTTTGTGTACTGTAATCCGACTTGTGGCAATATCAGTGTTTCTTTTCCATCTTCAGGCACATCAAAACTTCCGGTGTTCAGCTTCAAGATCCCGAAGAAGAAACGAGGTAGTCCTGCGCCGGAGGAATTCTCCTCTGTCAACATAACAGAGGTGGCGGGTCATCTCGCATCGCCATCGAAATTTTCCGAAATCGAATCCGCAAATCAAATAAAAAATGATGCCTCATCCACTTCTAACTCCAAGTCCGAAGAAAAGAAAACACCGTGCCCGTCAAGTGATATCCTACCACCGTCTTCCAAGCCGATGAAAAAGAAAACGTCTAATCCCGAGAAAGATACCACCTCGTCTTCCAGTTCGTCGACGGACTCCCTCGCTCAACGGGCAGGAAAGAATCCCCTCGATCCGCTAAAGCTCACATTAGCCTTCCAGAACGCGGTGAAAAACCACCCGCGACTGCCGCCGTCGCTGAAGACGCGTTCACCCAGCAGCTCGTCGATGGTGCCTCCAAAACCAGTTTCCCCGACCAAGTCACCATCCACCGAATTGATCAGCGTTTGGGTGGGTGAAAAATCTCCTTCATCGAGCTCATCACAAAAACCATCGTCCCCGTTGATGAAGCCGTCTCCTCCCGAGAAATCCCCGATGTTGTGCTTCCGTATCCCCAAACTTGCCAGACCGAAACCTAACTCACCGTCCATCCCCGGACTTTCCAGCAGTCCGTCCGGATCCCCGACTGCAGTTTCATCAAGAAAAAATCCTCCTCGCTCACCGGCGACACCCAGTGCGAAATTTCCAGTCCTCTCAAACGACCTCTCAACTGGCAGTTCACTTGACACGAACAGGGACGCCGTTATTTTCCCGTCACCTTCCAAGGGTGAATTATCTTCATCACCTGCTGCTGCTGCCACGTTGTCGAGTTCAGCACTGCGAAGCAATCCGGTCGATTTGTTGCTGTCGGGAAATGACGATCACGTTGATGGCCCAGTTAACGGCGCATTCGATGAGATGTCGTTGAGTGAGCAAGTGAAGCTGTCTGATGATGCAGCTGCTCGAGTATCTCCGCCGGCAGCGTCTGTGGTACCTGCAAATGCAAACAGTATGCCGGGCGTGACTCGACACAGGCCGGTGGCGACCGTCTCGCCGTTGCATCGCAGTGACTGTAAGTTGCACGATTAAATCCACACATGGCCGCAATTATTGCTGTCGGCTCAAACGCACACTACTGTTGCCCTAACAAGGGGTCAGTTTCATCTGTCAAATTCAGATCGCTCCAAAACTTTTTTCTTGATTACTACCTCCCCAACTATGATGTTAGAAAATTTGACTCGCGGCAATGGGATCTCTTTTCAGTGGGCAAAATTTGGGGAGAACCCAAGTGCAGCATAACATCGCTCACGGTCACTTGATTGATTGATCAACGGGTTCGAATTCTGAGCTCTTCATTGTAAACACGAATAAGTTTTCCTCCTCGGATTTCCAATGTGATATCCGATGCTATAAAGTCCGGTTCTGCTAGAAAAAATTATTTCAACTTTGGTCAAGCAAGGAGCACAAATTATTCACGCTTGTAATTTGTAATAACCTCAGAATCTCTTTTAGAAGTCAATGGGCGGAACTATGCATCAGTTCTGAAATATCTCTCGATATACCTTGGTTATCCTTTCTTACCGGTCAGGCTCGACCCGCTCGAGAATGATTCATAACTCTGTCCCGTACATAATTATAAATATCCTGCTGATGTGAATCAAATTATTTCAACTGGTTTCGAGCAAGGAGGAAACATTACTCGCGTTTACAACGACAGAACTCAAAATTGGAATCCCTTGATCAATCAATCAATCAATCAATCAAATGAGTGTAGCGATCTTGTGCTGCACTTGGGTTCTCCCCGAATTTTTCCCCACTGAACAGGAATCCTAATGCCGTGAGTCATCTTTGCTAAAATCATAGTTGGGGAAGTAGTATTCAAACAAAAAATTTCAGGCGCTATCTCAATTTGACGGAGGTAATTGACTCGTTGTAAGAGTCTTACTATTTCGTATACATGAAATCTTATATAAATCTTATACACATATATCCCGGGAGACGAACGAGGCTCCTCATGCAATATTTTGAATTTAAATAATTTTTTTTGCTAAATTTATGTTAATTAAAAACGGTTTGCATTTTTGTATTTGATTTGAAATAGTTGCATGCATGTAAGCGAAATTCCTTCCTGACATACGTGAGGCATTTTGATTTTGAAGTATTCGCGCTGATTTCAATTGCTACTTGACTGTTTGCTTTGAAAGTGCTGCTAAATTTTCCAATTGAACTAAATTCAACAATATAAAATAAAAATAATTAAAAATAAATTTAATAAAATAATAATATATAATGATATATAATAATATAATAAATTGCCTGTATTGTACGTTAATTTAATTCAAAATATAATTCATTGAACAATATTGTATTATTTGGCTTTAACTTTGTCCAGCAAGTATTGTGGCCAGATGAATCAACTGACGTGAGACCGGCGGATATTGACCGCCTGACTGACGTAATTAAGTCAATAATCGTGGCTCTGGTAGTTGTTATCTAT
The DNA here is from genome assembly GCA_001579985.1 of Hypsibius dujardini. Taxonomy (NCBI): domain Eukaryota; kingdom Metazoa; phylum Tardigrada; class Eutardigrada; order Parachela; family Hypsibiidae; genus Hypsibius; species Hypsibius dujardini. The sequence goes on from LRSR01002487.1 coordinate 18,971, forward strand.
TTACCGGTTCAAAGTTTTGCGTGTGTAGACGGAATTTATGTGTGTGTGTGTGGGGGGGGGTCTTTTCCGCTTTTACTATTTATTGGTCGGCCTGGGAGGCATATACCTTCTCGGGTTTTAACAGTCCCTCCTCATACGTTTGTATCTGTTGCAGCTACTCCGCTGGAAGCGTATGACGGTCAGAAGGCAAATTTTCTGGAGAGAGTTGCTTGGAAAACCTTTGAGTCGCACCCACTCAAGACGAACGACCGGTGGGAGGTATGTGAGTGACATGAAAGTGAGAACTAACCGCTTTTTCTACACTCATTGAGTCGACTCGTTTTTGCTCAGATGCATTGTTCTTGACGGAAATGCCTGTCTCCCTCGACAGTTGGGGTGGTTTCCCAAGGTCTGTCGTCGTTTCTTTCTTGATGATGTGGTTTGTTTGTCATCTGTTTTTTATTTTACCCCCAAAGTCTGTCTGTTTGCTCGCCTGTCTGTCTTCCTGCATGTCTGTTTTCCTGCATGTCTGTTTTCCTGCTGTCTCTCTGTCTACCTGTCTGTCTTGTCAGGTTACAGTACTTGTCTATTGTTGGCCTCTTTTTTCTGTTTATCTGTCTCGGTCTGCCTGCCTGCCTGCCTGCCTGCCTGCCTGCCTGCCTGCCTGCCTGCCTTGTTGTCTGCTTGGTTGTCTGCTTTTGTGCTTGCCTTTGTCTTTTGGTCTATCTGTATATTAGAGTGTCTACTTGTCTGCTTGTCTGCCTGCTGGCTTGTTTGTCTGTCTGCCATCACATGTACCTACCGATCAAATTGTGTGTCTGCTCCTTTGCCTGACTGACTCTTTCCCGGCCTGTCTGTCTACCTACCTGTCTGGACGTTTCGTGCAAATTGTCTGTTTCTTTGTCTGGCTGCGCACCTGTCTATTTTGCTGTCCGTTACGCATACCTGAGGAGTTGCGCCTCTTTGCTTTTCTCAGGGTCATGTGAAGATGAGCGATACAAATATGCGATGTATAAGCCGGCAAAGAATTAGAATGTTTATTATCGATTTTTAGCCTGTCTGTTTTTTGTTTGCAACAAGTACTCACCCATCTTGTACAGCACAAGGGCTCCCGTCTTGGCATGTACCTTGCTCTATGTTTAGTCCCGACGGATTATGTGAGCACACCAGGTATCGCACAACCCGCAGAGTTCGATATTTTGTCCGATCACCGTTTCCGGGGGAAAAGTCATAGATTCTGCCAGCACTTCCGTTTCATCGAACTGACCCGAGTGTGGTACTAATTACTACAGCGAAAAAGCCGCACCGCCATTTCGCGAATGCGCCTCAAGAATCCGATGCGAGATTATTGCCTTCTTCTTTCATATCGACGACTGGAAAAGGTTTGCGCGGTAGTGAATGCGATTGCCCCGATAATTCCACATCGTTGCCGTCTCTTTAAAATGTAAAGTGGCCGTATTGCCGGGGTGATAACACAGAGTGAGATTACCTTAAGACGCATTTCCGTGTCTGTCTCTCTGTGCGCTTGGAAGAGGAGCTCGAGAGAACCATCTGCGTCGGTGGTCTGAGAACTGTGTTTCTCTGTTTGTATATCTGCCATTGATGCAGTTCTCCTGTGCACATTTAAAACCGACTTTCCTTTCGGCATGTGCTTTGGTTTCCGCTTAACAAGGGCACTTATTCTTTCGTGTCTTGCAGAGTCAGCCATCCGACTGTGCTGACACTGCCGGTGTATCCGCTACAAATCAACCACCCGGATCAGTGGAATCACTGCAGTCCACTTCATCGTTCGTCCCGTCGGTGGAGCAGTCTTCCTTCCTTACCCATCCCGTCGGGGAGTCTCTCCCGAGCGACACGATCCATCGTTCACCGCTCCTTCCCTCACAGCCACCGCCGCCGCCTTTTCCATTTCGCACTGCATTGTTGCCCACACCGCAGCATTCTCTGTCGGGATTTCGTCCACATTCGCCGGTGTTGGACGGGAAAATTGTCGGGGACGTCGCAAACGCGGTCGGGAAGATGAGTCGTTCCTGGGAGCCGGATGCGAGCGGACAAAGTGATTTGCCCGATTCCACGACTTCCGATGTGGTTTTGTCGAATGATCAGCGAGTTGATCAGCGAGGGAGGGGAAGCTTGACCGCTGGGGAGTCCGATCGGAGCCCGTCAATGTTGGACACGACGGAAGGTGATGATGACTTCGCCTGTAGCCCGATGGAGGTGGCGATAGAAGCGGAGAAGGTTATTGTTGTTCCAGCAGCAGATCCCATTGAGATGGGTGACGGCAGCGACGATGATGAAGAGAATGGCGGTGTTTTGCTTATGCCGGATGCCAACGGCATCCGGCTGGATGAGGAGGATTGGGAGGAGTTGAGGCTGGCCAGCCGGGAGTCTGGAAGTAAGTTCGATGTGTCGAACTGCACGGCAGTAGTCTGACTGTTGGGTACACGTAATTGTCGGATGCTCGTGGACGGACGGACAGACAAACAGACAAACAGACAGACAGACAGACAGACAGACAGACAGACAGACAGACAGCCAGACACAGACAGACAGACAGCTCGTATTTAGTCGATGGTTATCCGGCCAAGACTGCCTGAGACTTGAGTCGCAGTGGACAGACACAGACTAGAAGCCGTTTTGCATTCCGCTTTACTAGTTCCTTTTTTTGTTTTTCTCAGTCCCTATACAGCAGTTGCTGTCCCACTTCACGCCGGAATTGGAAGAGAAGTGTCAACGGGATGCCAACATTATGTTCCGCATCATGGGGATTTAACGTCCTTACTATGTTTCCGAATCTTTCATGTGGAGAGTGCAAGCGCCATTTAGCCACGACTTACAAACATCAGTGTTCCTGACTCGGTGTTTATTTTCAAATTTGACTTCCTTGTTTGCTCAAGTTCCCCGTACAGTGGATACTGCGCTGGTCGTAAATGTTTTTTTGCTCTCAAACTTTGTTTATGTTTTATGTCGCACCTTTACCGTTTTTCCTCGTTGTAGTCGTAGTAGTCTCTTAAAACTCGACATGGCTGGCTGATAGGCTGTTTTCGTTTGTTTTTATTTTTTTCCTCTCCACTCCTTTCATTCTTTTCGGTTGTGCTCGTCGCCCTCTTCCAGAGGGTCCTATAGCATTAGTCTCCACTTTTTTATTAGAAGTCTGATCTAAAGGCGTGTGAAAGGTAATTGAACTGTTTTCTGAAAAAGCTAAATGGCGACAGACAGACCAACAGACAGACAGACAGGCAGGCAGACAGGCAGACAGACAGACAGACAGACAGACAAACAGACAGACAGACAGACAGACAGACAAACAGACAGACAGACAGACAGACAGATACAGGCAGGTAGGCAAGCAGACAGGCATATAAAGACCCAAACAGAAGAGAGAGATAAGGGGAACGGTTGGCTGACAGACAGACGCGCAGGCAGAAAGGCATAGAGAGGTTTACTATGTCTTAACTGCCTCCCTTGACAGCGTCTGACCGGAAGCATACTCAAAGCACGTGCCGTCTGCTGGCCGAGAGTAAGACACATTCAATCAGATTTCATATCGATTTTTTTGGCGAATTACTAGTATATGGGCTGCAAGCCGATCGGTGAGTATGACCTACATTTCGGTCGTCCGTATGTCGACGCCAGGGGTCTGAAGACCCTGAGAGTACACTAATTTTATCTCTCGTTAAGGAACAAGTTGACGCGGACAAGTTCGTCTCGTCGTAAAAGTTTTTGCCTGAATTTTATTTCTGGATCGTCTTGTCGCCGGCGTTGTCTGAATGCGGTGTTGTATACACGGGCAACGTTCTCACGGCCATCATGATCAGCAAAATACGGCACCACCAACCACCAACAGAGTCCGGCCTACTTTACAAACAACTCATTCTGGTAGTCTTTTTTTGCGGCATACCAGTTATCTATACATTGTCTTTCCCATTTCATAAACACAGACTTGTCTGAAATTGAATCTCCCGTATGAAGAAATCGGTTTTTAGGGAATCTACAATACTGCATCTCTTCGGATTTATTTCCTTTTTATTTGTCCCTCTAGACTGACAAATTGGTCTGCAGCAGTCAAAGCCAATCATGGTGGAACAACCGGTAAGCAAGTAATAAACGCGTAAGAAACGCGTAAGAAAGAATGTTTTCCCAATATTATAAAAAATACTGTTAAAATAATATTGAGCAATGCAATATTGAAATACATTTATGTATAAAACATATTGTAATATTATTATTAATATTTAAAAAAAAATTCTTGCACCAAATAAGTCTAACAGGACTTGTATTCTTTATGGTTTCTTCCTGTTTTCACAGAGAAAAAAAGAGGATGAGACCGCCAGTCTGACCCTTCTGACGTTGTTCCTCGCGGCCCTGGCAATCTTCCCGCTGACGAGTTTCCTGATCAATCCGCTGGTCAAATGTTTTGCATTCATCTTGACCGTCTACGTGGTGGTGCGATGTCTGTGCCTTGCCCTGCTGGAAACACGCCATCAAAACGGCGGTTTAGCCGGAATCCTATTCGGCACAACCGAATCCCTTGAGCATGGCGATCAGTCCTGGACGACGGAAACACCGGAAGAGAATTGTGCGACTCATAACGGCGACCTCAACGATGCCTGCCGCGACAATGAGCCTTCCATGCCTATATGTCTGGAACAGCATTCCCGGCTTCGTCTGAAGCTCAAATTATTCTGGGCGTGATGATTAGTGTGAATTGTTCGGACTGGCGCATAATTTAAGGGCGTGTCTGTGCCCTTTTCTAATTAGGGACGATTTTCAACCTCCACACCCAGAATCTATTGGCTATACATTTTTCCAATAGCCCTGTATTTATAATAATTTTAAATATATATATATATTGTCGGTGTGGTCCCAAGAATGTTTTTGACATAATTTTAAATTTACTAAAACGCTGGAAGCGATTCCATTTAATTTGATTTTTAATAGAAACAATTCGATTATTTTACAGACGATTTTACTAAATTTATTTTGGCGCTGTCTCAATTAAAATTAAATTCGAAATCGATTCGCATTGGCCGAAATTGTTTTCGATGTCAAGGGGCGTGGTTATAACAATTTCCCAGAGGTGCACCCATAAATGTATTCCCGGTCTGTTTCGGTACTGAGAAACAGCTCCCCCCCCTCCCCATGACTTAGAAAATAATTTCGGTTAATGCGAATCGATTCAAAAGTGAATTTTAATTGGAATAGCGTTGAAAAATGTTTAATAAAAATGTTTCTAAAAAATCGCATTTGCACAGTGAAAATCAAAGGAATTCTTCCAGTGTTTTGTAAATTTAAAATTATGTCAAAAAAAAGTTCTTGGGACCAGGTCGATAATATTTCTGTTAAAAATTGTCATAAATACTGGAATATTGAAAAAAAAAATAGCTAATAAATTCTGGAAGGGAACATTGAAAATCATCCCTTGTAAGTTGAAAATCATCCCTTGTAAGTTGAAAATCATCCCTTGTAAGTTGAAAATCATCCCTTGTAAGTTGAAAGTGATACATTTTAATACTGCATGCACGCATCAGTAAGAATGCAGATTGTTTTGGTAGAAGTTTTTTCTATTGTAAATGGGATCATGGCGTTACGTAAAAATTGACCGAGGATTCGTGACTATCGCAGTCAACGTAAAATATAAAATAATGGTAAACGAAAAATCGTGGATCTCCCGCAGAATCAAGCAATCAACCCGTCGAGTCGCATTTCCACTTCCAACTCCTGACTTCCATTTCTGACTTGCAGACTCCAACTGCTATAGCACCGGCAAAAATCAAGCAATCAATCCATCGAATTATATTTACACTTGCGACACTTGACTTCCACTTACAACTTGTAACTTCAGTCTGTCACAGTTTCCGTGCGAGTTAATCAAAATACTAATAATAATTTAATAAAATAATTAATAATATATAATACAATATTGTAATATAAATTTATTCAGTAAATAGAGAAAGAGTGGTCGACCTCCCGCAAAATCATGCAATCAACCACGAATTCCATTTCCACTTCTAATACAAGACGGTAAGACTGAACTTCCACTCGCAGCTTCCAATTTCCAATTCCCATTTCACAACTCTACACACCCTTCCACAAGCCCTTGAGATCTCTCTCGATTGATTGATCGATTATCTTTTTCAGTCATTTTTGCGTTTCCTTTTTTCTTTCCCGGATTCTTCGGAAACTCTAACCCGTGGGAATCCTGTATTGCAGAAAGTCATTGGAAACTTCTTTTTCCGCTTATTCTGTTGAGTGCTTGGTGAGGAGTGTGATGGGCGGTATTAAGTCGGTGCCGTCGCGGATACTGAAAAATTGGAATGTTGAGAATCGCGCGTTCCGTGCGATCGACAAGGCCGATCGGCCGGCACCACCGCGCTATCCCACCGAGAAGAAGATGATCATGGAGCGCACCAGAGCGCAGGCTCTTGAAGGGTCAGGTAGGTGGTTGATCGAGTCGGAGGCGGAAGGGAGGGGAATTTCGGCGATCTAATCAGTTTTCACAGTTTGGTGGGCTGAATATTACATTGATTGATATATTGACAGAAAAGTTCATTTTTATGTTTTGTATGAACCGGTTCAATTGATTGATTGATTGAAGGCTTGCTCTGGATCGGATTTGTTAAATTATTTTTCATCGACCATCCCATGTGTACTCTTCGCGTATACATTGTTTTTTAATTCGTAATTTCTCAATTCAAGAGCATATGCATTTGCAGTTCATTTTATATTCGAGCGGATACACACCTTTATCTCATGGTTGTAATACCACTGGCTCGGGTAGTTGATTGAACTATTGAACTAGAATAGTAACGCCGTCTCAGTGTTTCAGTGATTTGAAATCGGTTTTCTCCTCCAAATTTTGAAAGTTTTGATGCAGTAGTCAGTGTATTTTTTCGTTGCAGCAGAATCTGTTCCTGGACTGGAAGCGGAAAAGGACCCAAAGCTGAATAATTGGCTGAAGCAAGTCAAAGTTTACTCTCAGGATGTCCCGCTCCATCAACAAGTATGACCAATATCCATTAGTTCTACTAGAATCAAATATGCTTGTTATTTTGTGTGTCTGTTTGTCGGTCGGCCTGTATTTCCGTATTTCTGTCTGTCTGTTTGTCTGTTTTGCTGCCTGTCTGTCTGTCTTACTGTCTGTCTGTCTGCCTGTCTGTCTGTCTGTCTGTCTGTCTGTCTGTTGCTCTGTCTGTCAACCTTTCTGTATGTCTGTCCTTTAGGCCGTCTGCCTGTTTATAGGAGTCTCTGCCTGTCTGACTTTCTGTCCGCCTGACTACTTGTCTATCTGCATTTTTCCACGTGTCTGCATGCCTGCGTCTTTCTTTTTCTCGGTGTTTATGCATGCTTCTTCCAGTGCTTGATTGTCTTTCAGTCAAGTTGTTTGGTGGTGCTTCTGCACTTAGCTACTATCTTTGAGCGTCTTCTCTTTAGGCAGTAGAGCACGATCCACGGCGTGCCACATCCCTGCGTGACCTGCCCCAAAACCGCGTCACGAACCCCGACACCGCACTGGGCTACGAAGAACCGGCCAAGGTGCCGCTCGGCAAGGTGACACTGAAACAAGCCATGGAAATTATGTCACTCCACCAGGAGGATCCGGTGATCTACAATGCCACATTGCTCGCGAAGACTTACAAATGCCGGACCAGCGACATCGAGGCCCTTTTGCAGTACTTCCGGGTCTTCCTGTTGCACATCCCCAAGACACAAAAGACCGAACCGCAGACCTTCTCCTATGCAAAGGCCATCTCGTCGGGTGTGCTCAGCAAAGAGGAGAAGTTCTTCGATCAGGCGTCCATGTCGGAGATTGCCGCCTACGGGGTAAGGAAGGGGTGATAGGAAACTGATCTGATTTGATTTAGAACACGGATGATAGAGACAGAAACAGACATGGATTCTGACAGGCACATAGACAGACAGACAGACACACACAAAAACAGACAAACAGACAGACAGGCAGACAGACAGACAGATAGACAGACACACACACAGATAGACAGACAGACGGACAGAACATAGCTGCATACAGACGGAAACTGAAGAGCAGGTCCAGAAGCATGCAGGAACTCACAGGTCCATATAGGCAGATAGGAAGGCAGACAGAGAGATCTACAAATGCATCCACTGAAAGAACGAAAGATAGACAGACAGTCAGGTCAATTGAAACACCTTTGATTTGATTTGATTCCCTGAAGTCAAATCAAACGTTATTCAAAGTAAAAAGAACATATTTTGATGTGCTTTTTTTTATAATTGTGGAAGCGTTTATTAATCTCATCCTTATTACCAGGTGGGTCCGAGCACCCTGCGTCAGCGGCGGGCACTGGAAGACTCCCTGGACGCGGAAGATGATGCAGCCGGTCCACACACCAAAACGGTGGGTGAGCGGCGGTTCCTGGAACTAGAGAAGGAGTCGGTTGAGCGCGCGAAAGCGGAGAAGGGACCGCGCTACAAGGAGCCTTTGAAGTTCCCGTATGAAAAGTGGGGCGCGCCAAGGAAGAAGGCTGATGAACTGGCGAGGATAGCTGCGGAGAGGGAGAAAGCCGCCAAAGACGGGAAAGCATAGGCGCGCGAGATTTGGTGATTGAAGTTGTCGTTGCAGGTTATGGTGTAATGTTTCGGTTTTAGTTTCACGTGTGATTGGGAATGTAAACGGCGCAGAGGTGAATAAAACTCTCGCACAACAGGGAAGACACCGGGTCAGGGACAGACAGAGAGAGACCAGGGGATGAGCAGGAACTCAAAGGCAGATACAGACAAATAGACATGGATTCAATGACAGACAAGACAGGCAGCCAGTCAGACAGACAGACAGGCAGTCAGTCAGACAGACAGGCAGTCAGTCAGACAGACAGACAGACAGGCAGATGCGCACAAGTAGACAGGCATACAGATAGACAGGCAAATTGACATACAGACAGACCGCCATTCAGGCAGACAGACAAATACAGAAAGCAGGGAAACAGGTCTGATATTTTATTTGAATTCTCACTGTACCGGTACTTCTGACTTAACAAACACGCAGCATCTTAAAACGGATGCAAACGAAAAAGCGCGCGCACACACAGCCAATACATAGTATTGGAGAGATGAGAAAAAGAAAAATGAACAGGGAGGCGAGAAAAAAAACCCACAACACTAAAAATCAAACATGAAAGCCAGGTGCCATCCATCTAGGGCGCAAAAAAAGCAAAAATTCTTCCTCTCACTCTATGAGGAGGAAAAAAACACCTTCAAACATACGCACACACCGAACAGACTGACGAAAAATCTAAACAGATAAGAGAGAGATAAGAGACAGAAGAAGAAACATCGAGCCCCATGAAAAATCTGGGGATACACCGTTTTGCGCGCGCAATTCCAGAGCAGACAAAAAAAGAACGCGACTGTCACACACAGTGTCGTCCGTCCGTCGTCGAGAGGACCAGTCCACATTCTGAATCATCACACGCCCTATTTTCCCGTAACGGAAGAAGAGAGCGAAAAACAACACAGACCCACATAAACACACAAGCACAAACTTAGAAAACAGAAAAGAAACTCCCGAGTGCCCTTGCCCTGCCGATGATGTGTCTGGATGAGACGTTTCGACCGACCGACCGACCGACCAATCAATCAATCTATCAATCATCCGCCGGGAAGGTCTTGAGGATATATCCACAGAGCTTCTCCACGTTGAACTCCTGCGGGTAGCAGCTGAGGATATAGCGCACCTTCTCCTCCGGGAAGAGACACGACAGCCGGTCAAACAGGTCGATCCGCGCCGCGTCGGAGAACATGCGGTTCGGCTGCGGTTGCTGCTGATGGTGTCGCGGGGAGAGAAAGCTCTCCGGCGGCACCTGCCGCGACGACGCAGACGATGACTGATGATGGTGCGGCGGTGCGAAGAAGGACTCCGCCTTGGCCGGACCGGAAGCGTCACCGAGAAAGCAGCCGGCGAAGATGTCGTCGCCACCTCCATGGGACGCGGATGTGCATGCGGATGAGGATGTGAAGAAGGTGTCTTCCCCGGGCGTCGTCATCGTGGTCGTTCTGGCGGAACTCGGCGTGGCCGGACGGAAAAAGTTGCTCGTGTCGGTGGTGGAGTGATTAGCGTAGGGGTTCAGCGAGAGCTGGCGCTGGAGTTTGTTATGCCCGCTGATGGTGGTCGAGGGGTTCATGCGGGGCGCTGCGAACGGATCGGAGTGGGTCTGCGATAACGGCCGGTGCTGTTGTTGCTGTTGCTGCTGTTGTTGCTGTTGCTGCTGTTGCTGTTGCTGCTGTTGCTGTTGTTGTTGTTGTTGTTGTTGTTGTTGTTGTTGCTGTTGCTGTTGTTTGTGGGGATGGTGATTCTGGTCCAGACGCCGGCTAGTGACCGGACTGTCCGGGAAGTTGAACGGCAGAGAGGTCGTGTATGGTGACGACCGGACGTCAAACTGCGGCCGTGAGAGGCCATCCAGGCGGAAATCGGTTGCCGGGGCGCCTAGCAAAATTGACAGTTATGAAAATTACTGTAAACTAAATTTTTAAAAAAAGAAATTACAATTAAATATTAGTACATTAGTACGAATTCTCCCTTTCAGTAATTAAACTCAAATTGATGAAATCACATGCGATCTTTGGAATTTAAAATATTGGTAAGCGGCTGAAATGAAGCTAACCAAAGCGTCATATATTTATATAGTTGATTTAATATTTAAATAGGATAAAATATAAAATAACAAAGTGTCTGGAAGTGATGTTACTGTCAACATAATCATGCATTTTAAACATTTTCGTAAAAGGCTTGTGCTGGATACATTAAATACACAGTTTCTCATTTCTTTTCTGTAGCTCTTTCTTTACCTGAGAAGTATCTCGGTGAATTTTGTTGTTGTTGTTGTTGCATTCGGAAATGATCATCCCCAACGAACAACCGGTCAAAGTTACCCATGACTTGATGGACAGGGCTGGTGTTGGTGTTATCGTCCGGAATCATCATCAAGCTTGACGGATGGTGTTGTTGATACGGGAGGACCGATGGACCGGGAGAGGTAGTGAGAAAACGCCCAGACGACAAGGATGAGGAAGGGGACGATGAGCTGGTCGTGGACGTGGCGAGAGGGGACAGGGTGCGGGGGTAGGTGGTGTGACAGTCGGGAGCCGCGCCGGGGACCATGGAACGGGTGCGTGAAAGTGGTCGGTGCTGTGGAGCGCTGGACGGTCGGATGGGAGTAGAAAGGGTGGCAGTCAGCTTCTGCTTCGCGGCATTACCTAAAACAATTAGCGGATAGACACATTAGTTATTCGCAGAGCGAGATTTTTATCTGCCTGCCTGCCTGCCTGTCTGTCTGTCTGTCTGTCTGTCTGCCTGCCTGCCTGTCTGTCTGCCTGCCTGCCTGCCTGCCTGTCGGTCTGACTGCCTGTCTGTTTATTTGTCTATCTGTTTGTTCTGTCTGTCTTTCTTCCTGCGCTCCTCTGACTGACTGACTGTATGTCTACCTGCCTACCTTTCTTTCAGCTGTCTGTGAGGGAACAGTTTGTCTTATGGCTTTCTAACGCGCGATAAACTCCAAATCTACGGCTGTTTATATTATCCTATACGACTGAAATCTGTTTTGACCATTTCAATTAAATCGACATAAAACCCCCTTGAGGCCATAGAGGAGAGAGTTAGGAGTCGACTCAATCATGTGAAGAGCACGATTACCAGCGCCTAATTCGAACTGAGTAAATGGACCCTTGGTTCGATGGAAAGAGGGGGAGGGAAAACGGGTCAAGTAAAAAATCGATTACAAAGAGAGCAGGAATCGCGAGAGCAGACACTGCTTCTGTACGTGATCGACTCCTGGATTGTATAACTGACGGACTCGATGTGTCTGTGTGCTGATGGAATGGGGAGAGAAAAAGATGATTTATCTTCTCATTTTCCCCCTCGCTCTTTTCTCCCCTCCCTCAAACTCGCTTCCTCTCTCTTACACTTTAGCTCGCGTTCTTTGATCTCCTGTAATTGAATTTTGGCCCGTTCGCCGATCATTTCCGTGACAGATTTCTGCGGTTGATTCCCCCGCTCGGGATGCGCGAACTTGCACTTGTTTCCGTATGTGCACTTTTTCCCGTAGGGACACGGCCGAGTTTGATATTCCGCCAGGCGGACGTTCTTCCGGAGAAACTGATTGAGGTTCGGGCCGTGCCGGCCGAGAGGATCATCCGGCGGCATAAACCTGCAATGAATAAATGCGAATTAACTAACTGGTCTTCAAAAATATAGAAACTACTGTCTGTCTGTCTGTCTGTCTGTCTGTCTGTCTGTCTGTCTGTCTGTCTGTCTGAAAATCTGTCTAGCTGTTTGTCTGCCTGCCTGCCTGATTGTGTATCAGTAAATATGTTAACCTGCTTGTCTATATATCTATCTGCCCGTGTGTCTACGTGTCTATCCGAGAATGCATTGACTGCACAAATATGCCTAAAAAGCGCTTATCTTCATGTCAGTCTTCAAGACAGTGATCTACAGTGTCTTTGTACTTGTTACTCTATTATTAATGAGAAATCCCATCACCCAACCCTCTCGCTCACTCTCCTTCGATTAATGATGTCAGCCTAATGAGTGGGTTCTGCATGACTGGGTGATTGGCACACAACTTGACATGAAATGTAGCCCAACACCACCACTACAGAGTACACTAGTACTACATCGTAACACCGAGCGACTAGGTGTTTTACTGGCTCTGCGCACTCGCTGTCTGTATCTGTGTCTATCTGTATTTCTCTTTCTGCCTATTTGATTGTTTGATTGTTTGTCTGTTTGTTTTTCTGTCTGCCTGTCTGTCTGTCTGTCTGTCTGTCTGTCTGTCTGTCTGTCTGTCTGTGTGCCTGCCTACCTTTCTGTTTATCCACCTGTCTGAATGCCTGTCTGGTTCCCTATCTGTCTCACCGGTCATTCACAAAAGAATACATCAGCAGCCTCGACTCAACCACTTTCCGGTAGGCGGTGTCTTCTTGCACCAGATCACGGTAGGAGTCGTTGGAGACGATGATCCCCTCCGTTTCCATGGCCAATTTGAGGATGTATCGATCGTCGTAGCATACCAGTCGGCGCTTGCCCACATAACGACTCGGCGTAAACGTCAGGCTGCCGTCGCGCTCCAGCTGCAGCAGAATCTCTTGATCTGCTCGTGGGATGGGCCGAGAAAACAGAAACCACACACACACAAGTGTTAGATATTATTAGACACCGCCGACATTTACGAAGAGAGACCCACATTTCTAACGTTAAATTTGTTTCCGTATGTCGGTCTCTCTGTCTGTCTCTCTGACTCTCTTTGACTGTCTCTGTCTCTCTTCTCTCTCAAACTCTTCTTCACTCTCAGATTAAATTTAAGCACGCCGCACCGCGCACACGCGTACCTTTTATCGGGGCATCCGGTTTGGAGGCCTCCTTTCGCCACTGCGGAACGAACACGGTGATATCGGCGTGGCCACGCTGTCTGAAGTAGTCGACGCACAGCTGAATTCCGCGACATGAAAAGACTGCCTTGTTGCCGTGACTGGGAATGGAAGGGAGAAGCATCCATAAAAATTTGGAAGAGCTTCCAGAGGAGCAGACAAACAGGTGTAAAGCAGATAGACAGACAGACATGCCGACAAACAGGCAGGCAGGCAGACAGACTTACAGAGAGCCCGACAAATGGTCAGGCAAATAGATTCGAATGTACATAGACCAGGTAGAAATACGGCGAGTTCAAGGCTTACAAAACTGAAACACCGATTTAAACTCATATAGTCAACGGCATATAAGCAGCCAGGCATGTCCGTTCTTTAGGTCACAGTTACGCAAAAATACAATCAGGCACAACTGATAGGCACAGGCTACACCTAATGTACAAACAACAGACAGACAAATAAACAGACAGACAGACAGACAGACAGACAGACACCGCAGGCAGAAAGCAAGGCTGCCAGGCACGAAAACGGACAGACAGACAGCTAGGCGAACCAGAAAATAGACATAAAGACAAAACAGGTCTTTCGGCTCGACAGCTACGCTTCCGTTTTCGACACACCGATCCTCACATCTTGTTTGTTTGTTACACAACTTTCTCTGTTCAAAGCTCGCTCTCGCTTTCTCTCTCACACACTCCTTCTTGCAAAAACAAAAGCCACACAAGCAAATTCGCACACAGACACACACGAACCTCATCGCCACATTACTCCCATCGATCACAATGTGGCGCAGGAGGAAGGAGCCCGCCAAGGACGCCTGCTGTGAGGAGAAGCAGCACGCCTCGCTGGATGACGGATTGTTTACACACTTGCCACCGCTGCTGCCACATCCCTCCGCCGCTGCCGCACGCCGGCTGTTATGGAGCGGCGACTCGGAAAAGGACGCGGGGGAGGAGGAGGGTGATGATGAGGGTGATGCCAGGACCCGTCCCAGGTCCCCGGCGCCCTGGGCAGACGCCCCCAATGTGATGAGCTCCGCCAGGAAGGAGTTCTCCGAGACCGCGGTGCCGCTGAGTTTCTGCAGCGCCTTCTGCACCTGATACTCGCTGTAGCCGAGCTTGAGGGCGAAGGCCAGGTGGAGCTGATACTGCTCGGGAGAATGGTGATCGGTGTAGTCATGGTCGTATTCCTCCTTCAGCGTCTCCGACACCGTCCGACTCACGTCACGATGCGCGTTGCTGTAATTCTATAAAGAAAGAAAGAATATTATTAAATAATAATAATTATTTATTATTATTAAATAAATTAAGCCACAAAGAAGAGTTACGCATAGGTTTATTAATGTTCGACACACGAAACATATTTAAGGAGACCGTTTAATAAAGCAGTACGTTGCATGTAAAAAGTATAAATAAAATAAAATAAAATAAAATAAAATAAAATAATACAACAAAGAATATAAATCCATACAATGTATTAAAAAAATATTAAAATACGAAGACAAAATATTGTGTCCCGTGAAAATACAAGTAGAAACGAGCAAATATATTTTGAAATTTGTTTTAGCGATTAATAACGAAAAACAATATCATTTTTAGCTGCGCCATTTAACAAGAAAAATAACATGCAATAACTGATCAGTTGATTGACTGATGCGATGCTCTCTAAATGGATATGGACTACCGAAAATATTTTTAGTATGTCGAAGTAAAAAAAATGTGAACTATTATGTATAATGTAAAAATAAGAATCGATCGATTCCATTTCGTCCGGAAAACGGATTAAATCCCATCGGTTAGGAGGAAATTTGCCGGTTCAACGCTCGCACTGTTATGTCACTAGTCACTGCACAAAATAACACAACAGCCAAATTGAATGGGGAAAAACTCTTCTCCCATCGCTGAAATCCATCGATCTCCCCGTCCCGTTCATAGAAAGGAAAAGCCACTGGATTTCCGTTGAAGTGTGTGTGTGTGTGTGGTTTGTGGATGTGGCGAGATTTATGTAATTGACAAAAAAGCCTCATCGACACGGCGAGAATTTTCAGTCCAAGAATATAATATATATATGCCCGTGTTTATATCAACGAGTGATTGATTGATTGATTTATCAACAAGCGATTGATTGATTGATATATCAAAATCTGATTGATCAATTGATTGATTGCTCAGCCCTTTGACTAGGACTGGAAGATTTTACTTTAGCAAATTATATTTGTTTAAATTTTGTTGTTTCAAATGAACAAGTACTGTAATAATAGAATGGAAATCCAATCTCCAGTATAGAGGCCTAAATTCGGTCATGTCCTATAATTTCCCCTCGCATTGCCGTTTCCGCTTGCGATAGATTGATTGATTGACGGGTATTAATATTTACCAAAACATTTACTCCCAATGATTTTCACTCAGACACCCAAAGTTATCCGATTTTTTTTAAATTATTAGGATATTAAATTAACAACAGAAAAAATCCGTCCACTGCAAAGAGAAAACAATACCACAGACCACACACGCCCCGACGATGCACAATGTTGATTCGCACACATTCATCTCTGCTGCGACTTGATTGATTGATTGGTCAATCGGTCGGCCTGCAAAAATCTTCCCCAATTTTCTCCCCCCCCCTCCTTCACACACCGTGACACAAAATTATCTAAATTTAATGTCAAACCCAGCAGCGGAATGCCTGGAAAGGTGGAAACAACAACACCTGGACGCGCGATGACGCACACGACTTTCCTTCTTTCCAATAATTAAATCTGTTCTTTCTTCTTCTTTTCTCTTCTCTCACCTTGACATTTCGCACATCCGCATTGCTGATGCCATCATCGGCCTGGTCGTCCGAGTCATAGCACGAGTCGCTCTTCTCCAGACCGGGCTTATTGTCCCCGCCGCTGCTGGTGGTGTCGTCAAAGTTGTTGACATTAAAATGATTATTATTATTGGTGTTGTTGTCCAGCAAAAAATCCCTCCGTAAATCCATCTCTGCTTCCTCTTCCTCCGTCCACCGATAGAAGTGGTGGCGCTTTCACCGCTGTGCCCATAGAGAAGATGGCGAGAGACGCGGTGGCGGTGGTCACGTTGGTATAAATTGGGGTCGCGCGGACGGAACTATATTCAATACATGCGCGAGAGATGATGAGACAGAAAGAAAAAGAATGAGAAAAGTCTGCTGGAGAAGAGATGGAGACAAAAAATCGTGTGCGAAATTGGAATGGAACTTTGCATCAGTCTCCGCGGAATGGAACGGAACTGGTGGCCCTCCAGTTCCATTTAGAAGTGAAATTAACACGGCTATAATTCAAATTCCAATTCCAATTTCAAACTCCATTGAAATTAACAATGGCATTCCAACTGCATTCCGTCTGTTCCACTCTATTCCCCTCGTTCCATTCCATTCCACTTGCACTCCATTTCCACGCAGCCGGTTGTTGCTATTGATGTAATGCGCAGCGCACATAGTAGTGCACAACGCACAAATACGAGCGATTGCTACTGCATTTTACAGTCGGGATTAAAAACCGTGACATTTATTTGACTCGAGAGAGATGTTTTGTTTGATGGTGAGAAAACCACATGGCACTTTCGAGTTCTTTACCACAGATATAATATTAATATCTCTTAAAACACTTCTAGTCTCCGTCTTCGGCACAGCGCCGCAGCGCGCACTGCGCATTGCACAGTTTCGGTTTAATTAACCGGAGGCGAATTAAATTAAAATACAATGCGCGTATATGGATTAATAAGTATTTCTAATCTTTTATCAGTTATTATTTGCTGAGAAGGAAAAGGGTCCGTTTGTCTTTGTGTATAGAATGATCTTGGTGGGGATGTTTAAACAAGCACTTCCGATAGTTATTACAGACAAAGTGCACTGTATGCATCACATATAACAACAGGACGCGAGAAAAAAAAACACCGAAAAACATACTGAGGATTTAAAAACAACAGGTGCCTGTGAATCTATCCGTTACACAGAATGACCACTACTGTTCAGTCCTGGCGAACGGCTCTGTATCAAACGCTGGATTTCGTTGAGCTCCTGCTTGATCTCCTCGTTCCCGTAAAATCGGTCAAGAATCTCCGCCAGCACCAGAAAGTACGAGCCCACCACCGCCGCACACTGCAAAACAAGATATAGTACATTTAGTTAGCTAGTAGATGGTACCACTGGTCGAGACGTGACGGGCTCCTATCCGCGACATTGTTTGTGTCCGTGTCTGTGTGTCTGTGTCTGTGTCTGTGTCTGTGTCTGTGTCTGTGTCTGTGTCTGTGTCTGTGTCTGTGTCTGTGCTATGTCTGTTCCTGTGTTCTTTGTGTGAATCTTACCGATACCAGTTTGTGCCGTCACCACAATGGCAATCCAGAAAATATTGATGCTCATCAGCAGCGTCCACACCCACATCAGCACCATATACCCCGTTCGAATTAACTTCCGGACAAGCAGTGCAGCTTTGTCGCACCTTGTCAGAATCTCATCCGGCGCCTTGGAGATGATCAGAAAGCCGGCGTAATGTAAGGCGAACAGGACCGGACGAAAAACCGCGTAGACACTGTACCCCTTGGCCGTAGCCAGAACGGGATGCGCCTGTACCGTGATGGTCATCCTCCGGTCCAGATCCATCGAGGGTCGCCCATTCGGCAGTGGCGGTACTGCAACTGCTAGACTATCCTTTTCAATCGCCATATATATATGACGGGGTGGGATATATAAATGTCTAAATAGGAACGTTTTAAGGAGTGACACCACACTTCCGGTAAGGTGTGACTTTTTTTTCCTGTTTATTTCGGCGAATAAAAAAGGAACCCTTGCGTGCAGTATTTTGACGGCATATCCACGTAGGATATCTATTTTGTAAAGTGACTGTGATCAAAGTTGATAGGTGTCTGTCTGCCTGTCGATTTTTCCTTGGTCTGACAGTTGCTGCCTTCGATTATAATTATCGGGTAACAGGTATTATGTGTTACGGGGATTGGGATTGAGAGGGAGACACAGATGTCAGCTGGGGCTGAAACAGGCACTCCTTATTGGGAGACAGACAGGCACTGCTTACTAGGAGGCAGACAGGCACTGCTTATTGGGAGACAGACAGGCACTCCTTACTGGGAGACAGACAGGCACTCCTTATTGGGAGACAGACAGGCAGTGCTTATTGGGAGAGAGACAGACACTGCTTATTGGGAGACAGACAGGCACTGCTAAATGGGAGACAGACAGGCACTCCTTACTGGGAGACAGACAGGCAGTGCTTATTGACAGACAGACAGGCACTGCTTATTGGGAGACAGACAGGCAGTGCTTATTGACAGACAGACACAGGTGTCAGCTGAGGCTGAAACAGGCACTCCTTATTGGTGTTGTTCCCGATCGTTGCTTTTTCATCTGTGCAATTAATTACCGCCTTCCCGTCGATTGCAACTGTATGTTCGTGTATTGCTTTTTCTGGGCGAAAACATTCCCACGCGTCAGGTGATTCAGTTAAATTTGACACGGGGGAAATCAATATAGGCACAGATGTCGAAAATACTCTTTCGTAACATTTTGTACCAATTGAAATTGATTATTGTTTATTTCTTTATTATTCCGCACGTGCGCCGAATAATCAGCGAATAAAGAAATGGTTAACTTAATACGAGTAAACGCTGAAGATAATATTTCATTTCATCAATTTCAAGTATGGAACGAAAAAAAGTTGGAAAATTTGAAAGTAAATTTATATTTTTAAATATTAACTAATTTTGTGTATTCAGTTTGTAAATCGAAACCCGAGTTGCGTTGGCTTTCGAATTTTTAATAGCTCAAAAAAAGTAAAGCCAATTGAAGCTGCAGCTGAATGAAAAAAGAAAATCCTGAAATTTGCATACAGACAAACAAGGCAAAATAGGAAGGAATTGAAAATTTAAAAAGGACTCCTTTGTCATTGCGCAGTGTTTGTCTGCCGTAAACGGCATCACTATGTTGCTGCATATGACTCTGCCACGGCAACGAACTGCGTCAGATTGGCCAGCAATCCCTTGAGCTCCTCGGTGCCGTAGTAGCGATCCAGGATTTCCGTCAGCACCAGCAAATACGAGGTAATCAACGCACAGCACTGTGGAACACAAAAGCAGTCAGAAGAGAAGTATTTTTCTACCAGAGAGTAAATACACTCTTTTTTCACGAGATTGATGACTTTTTACCGTTACTATATAGTGCCGGTTAATGGGATAAAAATGCCCGCCCGTAAATGCAATTGATGAGATCTTCGTTTCCGACAGGAACACTGTCAGGTCTTCCATTTTATTCTGTAAAAACACACCACAGACATGAATAACCACATACCGTAAAAAGCACATACGGTGATATGTCTGTACGCCTGTCTGTCTGTCCGTCTGTCTGTCTGTCTGTCTGTCTACTCTTCTGGCTGGCTGCCTGTCTGTCTGTCTGCCTGCCTGTCTGTCTACTCTTCTGGCTGGCTGGCTGTCTGTCTGTCTGCTTGTCTGTTTGTCTGTTTGTCTGTCTGTCTGTCTGTCCGGCTGTCTGTCTGTCTGTCTGTCTTCACCTACCTGAAAGAGGGTCGCCGAGGAGAAGGTCAGCGCATGAATTAGATAATGGGTCCTCTCACCCTAAGTACATCAGAACTGTTTCTGTTAGCTCTTAGGCAGCGCTCAGATGTCATTAGTCAGACATACCTCTTCAGACAGATGTATTAAGGGAAAACTGAAAAAGAACAGGAAATAGAAGAACCACGTAAATGATGCGGGAATGTAGAACGTCCATTCCAGCAGTTCGATCGACGGGTTCTTCGCGTCCTTGGAGTTAATCAGCAGCCCGACAAAACCGAACAACGTCACAATGTCCCCGATAAATTGGATCAGCAACATCCGATTGACCGTCTTGTCCAGTTCTTTCATCAACTCGGAGATGTTAAAGTGTGCCGCTCGAAGTTGTGTCAAACGAACGCCCAGTTCCTCAATTGTTCGGGCGCTTTTTGCGTTCGCTACGTTCTCCGCCAGCTGGATCAGTTCCTTGTTGATGTAGCGAACAAATCGTCGTAGCACGTACGCGAACAGGACGGGAACACACAGGGCCAACTGCGCAAGGATAAACGGGATAGACGTGAACGCCCACCTAAACAAAACAAAATAAATAATCGGTCAAAAATATTTCTTCGAAGTAAAATTAAATCAGCTGTAGCTCAGATAAATTAAAAATAATTTAACTAAGGTGATAAAATTAAAACTACTTATTTAATTAAGAATTTGAAAAAAAGAACTAAAAAACTGTAATAAATATTTTCCAATTTAGTTAAATAAAATTTAAGTTTAATTATTTAATTTAGTTTGACTTTAATTTTTCTGTTTGAATTCGCACCAGAAGCAGCCGTAGTACAGCTGAATGCAGGACATAGGAAAAGGCCGGAAATCCCAAAGGAGGGCGGTGCCTTCGCCCGTTCTGAACCACACGTTCCATTCGTAGACCTCAAAGAGAACGATGACGACGCTGCAGGAGATGATGTAAATGAGCGGTCGATTGCGGTACCGCTGGAAAGTCACTTTCCCGCCAAGCATTGACAACCGGATACGGAGAGCCTCGCAGGAGTCGATCCCAATGAGAATCTCCTGGGAGTGGATCACGAAGGACGTCAAGACAGCGGCGCTGCGGAGTGCCAGAAAGGCAAACGGCATCTAAAACGGCGATTTTGACTTACAGTTCGACCGCAAATGTTCAACACTTCCTGAATTCATTCGAAAATAATAATCAATTTTTTCAAAATTTAAAATTCTTTTTTTTGGGATTTAAAAAATTGGGATTTTTTATATTATCTTTGAGTGTAATATTATTATTTAATAGAAATGCAGTTGTGTACATTACATGTAATAGGAGACATACCTCTTCCAACAGGGCTATAACCATGTTGCCGTTGATGCTGCCGTCCGTTCCAGGATTGACTCCCAAGTAGAAAATATTTATGCTGAAAAAAGCGAAGCAGTGAGGAAAAATTGCTCGGAAATCCAACAATTTTTTCCTTTATTATTAAAAGCAAATTTTTCTGTTTTCTTTTCACCTGATAATTAACGACCATGTCCAGACCAGGACCAGGTATCCCATACGACATGCCTGTACAAAGGTTCTTCCCGCTCTCCTGCAGCAGTTGTGGCAGGCATGCTGAGGGCCGTCTGACTGCGCATCCAGACATTTCTGTGTGGCGGTCCGAGGAAAGTCCAGGAATCCTGCGTAGTGAAGCACTGTTAAAAGCGGTCGGAAAAAGGCGTGCGAGTCTATTTCCGGTTCGGCGGGGAATGTCGTTCCAGGTGATGACGTCATCATCGGCATCATTGATGGAACAAAGTACGAGTCTCGTTTGCGGTCAATTTTTTTATGCACCATCATTATTATAATTATAGATGATTAATTAAAAATAAGGGAAGTAAGGAAAGTGAAGAATTAAACAAAAAACTAAGAAATAAATAAGAACAGACAGCAATTCAATAAATAAATCTACGTTGTATTCGACAAAGGAAAAAGATGGATTTCTCCCTTTCTTGAGGTTGATAAGAATGAAGGTGAAAAGGCCCGAGAGAGGCGCATTTTTTCCCTTAGGACGGTTGAGTGTCGGACCGATCAATGCCGCGTAAAAATGGCATCTCTCGCGTATCTGTGCAAAGATTGGCATCTTCTGTCAATAAGAAGGATGCAGGATGCACGTGCACACGTTTGTGCATATGACGTTCGCTTCCAAGGCACCTCTAATTAATTGTTTGAATACGTTCGGTACCGGGTACTACATCGTATACACACACACATATATATATACAGACATATATATATATATACAGACATATATATATATATACAGACATATATATATATATACATATATACAGACATGGATATACGTATATTGTATATAGATTTATAGATGTGTAGCCAGCACGAGACCAATCGATGAATTGGATTTCGCTTCCTGCAATAGCGGTTGGAATAATAAAAACCAATTTCCCAAGTGGTTCCTCCCTGCAGTTTCTCAATTACATCGATCTTGCCTTACAATCATCCCCGTGATACGGATATCATTGATATACTACAGTCCTTCAATAGCATATTTTGTGGCCAGTTGCAATCAATGTGAGAGAGGTGTGGGCGATTATTGATGGACCTTCGAGACGGAAAATGCCCCATTGGAGAATTAATGTCCTTTCGGTTGCGATCAAAATTCAACACGTTTTATCACTTATATAAATAAAATGTGGTAGAAAAATGTCAGTCAAAAGTGAAATAAAATAAGCACACACGTCGTCACATATCAAAATCCGCATAAGATCACAAACGCATAAAAAAACCCTAAAAACGAAAAAAAAAAAAAAGAAAAGAAAAAACAATGGAAAGTGCAGGACGCATTTTGGTTGTATCGGAGGATGAACTCTGGCGATCATCCGATTCCGAGTTACCTGATCGTCTTCAACATCATTGCGAAGAGCCGAAGGACTGGCCACTTCCGGCCGAAGGACTGGCCACTTCCGGCCGAATTCAAGCCGACTGCAAGGGAGGGAAAGACAGCAACCTCTTTTGTGTACGATTGAGAAGTTTCTATAATAATCTCTCGTTGTCTGACCCGTGGAGTTGTCAATCTCTTGCCATCTCTAAGCAGAAGATCTCTTTACATTTTGTGACGAAATTTCGCCTGCAACCAGACTTAACTATCCCTCAAAAAGAGTTTGTCTGCTTTCGAATAAATACAAAAATATATGTAAAATTTTTGTGTGCAAACATTTATCCAGAAGGGATATTCATTCTAGTGTTGTTTAAATTTATTTAAAATAATATTTAAAATGGTCAAAAAATGACCTTTTCATTTTAAATAAAATCGATTTTAATTTTATTTAAAATCGAGGTAGAAAACGTGCCTATTTTTAATTTAATTTAAATTAAATTGGGTCAAAACAATTAAAATCATAAGCAATTTCGAATTCGAATTAAATGGCTAAAATCGGTATTTTTTCTTTAAAATAGCCCAAAAGTCAATTTAAATACAATTCACCAGGCAATTTAAATTTTTTTTTAATTCTATTTAAATTCGGAGAGGATATTTAAAATAAATTTATTCCCTGCCACGAGTGTGTGTCTGTGTTGCCGGAGAGTGCGGAGGAGGATTATAGGATGGAGCAAAGGCTCAAGAGCTAAAACTATTTACAAAAGGCAAAAACTATTTACAAAAAAAGGGGAAACGCATGGCGCGAGTAATTTCTTCGATGAATTATTAATTTGAAATCTCATTTCATGGAGATTATAGACAACCTTGAAGAAAAAATATTTTTGTACGTTGAATTTTAATGAAAGGTTTCTTCTTGGAGGACGGCTGTGTGTGGTTGATGTGATGGTAATAAGGCGCCGCGATCGTGTTGAATCATCTCGGTGAGATTGGCGATGGCTCTCCGCAGTTCCATCGTGCCGTAATGCCGGTCGAGGATCTCCGTGAGGACGGTCAAGTACGACGCCAGCAAGGCACAACACTGTGTCCAAATTAAATCAGAAAAGGATGATTAAAAGTTTTAAAAAGACTCGAATTAATTTGACAGTTTATAT
>LRSR01002491.1:0-14362 GCA_001579985.1 Hypsibius dujardini
TGTCTGTCTGTCTGTCTGTCTGTCTGTCTGTCTGTCTGTCTGTCTGTCTGTCTGTCTGTCTGTCTGTCTGCCTACCTGTCTGATTCTCTCCTCATCTGTCTGCATAATTGACCACGCACTCATGCCGAGGGGCACTTAAGGCGATGAATGAATGAACCGTCTGCCTGCGGGTGATTGTTGTGGGTATTGTCAAAAGGCGAGGTGAGGATGGGAGATGGATGACAGCTGGTTTCTCGTTCTCCGGATAACAGACAGAAGCAACAGCAGCCTGTTGCGCGTGTGTCTCCGTTTCGTTGAGCTTCTGGTGTGTTTCTTTTGAGGGCAAGCGGAAGATTGTGGAGACTTAGACGGCACACTTTTTGCGGCCGGAGATGCCGTGAGCTGCTTAGATAATGTTCTTAATTATGTATTTATAGGTCGGCAGCAGGCGCGTGGGGATTGTCTTACACGCTGACCAGTGTCCATCCGGTGGATGCTGCAGCATGCGCTCAAGTAACAAAAGGATAATTAAGACGCACGAAGTCTGAGTTTGGTTAAGGGAGTGGGAGTGGGAGTGGGAAGAACTTTTTTCACCATCCACAACTTTACCTTTCAGACTACGGCTGTTCTAGAAAACGGCAGACCTTGCTGTATACAGTTTAGGAGTTCACACTGATGATGCTTGTAAAAATTGGTTGCCAGTTCTTCGTCACGCATCACCTCACAATTAATCTCGTGAAAAACTTTTGAAAGAGTATGTTTTAATTCTTTCTTATTTTTTCTTTCTTTCTTATACCCTGCCAAACTTTTCTTCTGTGAAGATTTCAACCACAAAATTCCAAATTTGCACCTATTAATTAAATAATTCTTTACAAAGATCAATGAAATCAAATCCAACGAAAATCAAACCAAACGGACGGACTCTCTTTGATTCGATTGTTCGATTGTTCGCATCCCTACTTCAAACATTTTGGCGATTACGTCCCCTTCCAGGAAATTCACCCGCACCGCAATTGCGTTTATCTTGCAACTCGATAATGATCAAAGTCAAGACATTTAACAATGCTCCAGTCTAGATAACACAGACACAGACACAGACACAGACACAGACACAGACACAGACACAGACACAGACACAGACACAGACACAGACACATAGATACAGACACAACCAAGAGGTCTTACCCGACTTGGAATTCCGAAGCATTGCAAAAGTGATATAAACGAATGTGGTTGCCAGAGCAGATGGACACTTCTGGGATTGTCAGACACAGACACAGACCCACTTTCTTCACAGTTTTCATCTCGCTCTCTACTTCCTCACTACGTTGCCATTCCAGCGGATAGCTGTGTCAATTGCGCCTTAATTGAAATTTCATTTACTTCCGCAATTAAAACACATTTCCGCTCTCTCTTTCTCTCTCGATCCCTCATTTTCCCTTCATTGTATGTCTGTCTATGTCTAGCTGGATGCCTGTGTCCACTGTCCACCGCCGGCTGTGCCGACACGTCCATTCATTCCATCTTCATTCTTCCCCCATAGTTTCGCCCTTACTCTACAATTCAGGCCGGAGAAGTGACGGAACACAATGCAGCTGTTACATGTGCTTCCGTACTCGCAACTGACAGTGGACAGACACACTATATACATATATATATATATACTCCCACACGGCGGTTGGGATTGAGATATTTCAGGGGAGGAAATTCATTCATTCATTCATTAAGCGCGAGTCAATCAACCCGCACACACGGACATACAGACATAGACATACCTGCCCGCACACAGACAATATACAAAAGGGAAAAGACGTTCCAGTTGAAACTAGTCCAAGAATTTCACCCCGACCGGTCTCCTCCTTCCCCCTTCGCCCCGCCTCACCAATCCATAGTTCCGTATAGAGAATTGAAAAAGGGAAACGCAAGGGGGAAGACAACTGAATTTTAACAATTGACTAGGATAATTATATACTGGTACCTACATATAGGAAAGGTACGAGTACGGGTACTTGTTTGAGTTTGAACACCTTGCCTCCTGTACGTGTGTGTGTACCTCACACCGCCATCATTTTAAAAGGACTATTCAATTGAATTTTAAACAGTTTCAGGCAGCACACATTTTAAATAGCAAACGGACAGACAGGAGTACGGAAGTATGCCTGGATTGGTGGTTGAGGGGGAATTGGCAACGTTAGAAGGCGAATGACCGCTGGTCATATTAATATATATTAACTACATATATATATTAAATACATATATATATTAAATACATATATATATTAAATACATATATATTAAAATATACTTCAACATGCACACACACGCGTCCAGGAATGATGGACATGGGTCGCGTGCTGCACCTTCCCTCTCCTCACTACTCTTCCTCTAATCGTTCATCCTCCACGCTTGATCGCTTTATCCCCTGTATCAATAGCCGACACAACCAACATGTGGTTGCTGTCTTCCTTCCAACGCGTGTCCCCCCCCCCCTCCCCATCCGAAAAACGTCTCAAATGACAACAGCAGGTGACCATGTCCCTCAAAAGACATTTCCCCTCTTTTTCCTCTGCCTTTCTTCCCATTTTTCTCCTTCATTTTGACGTAGAAAATTGGCATGCGCCACGCTCTACCTCCTCAGCTGACATTTATTTGAGGCACACTTATTTCGCCATCTATCCCGGCCAGCCTGTAGAGCTGTCGGCGTGTTCTTTCCAGACAGGACACTTCTGTTGCCTGTACGTGAGTTCAGTGGTCAAGCAAGCCGACCCGCTCAAAAGCTCAAGCTGTCCTTTGAAGGATCGACGGCGTACACACACCAGTTGATGCGTGACTTTTCTCCTGCTCCTTCTTGAACTTCTTCATCCTTCTGTGCCTGACACGACCGTGTCAAGATGCTGGAGCAGCAGTTGGTCCATGTTTGTCCTGACATGGCACTCGCGTGGACTGTCTGTTGCATGTCCGTCTGCCTGTCTATCTATATGGAGGAGGTCATTTTACCGCGCACCCTCTTACTCTTCCTATAATGGAAATAAAATAATAATCAAAGCTCTTTCTCCGGTCTATTTAAAATAGGGAATCTTGAATTGAATCGTTAACAACTGTCGTAGTATATTGCGGATTGTGAACAATCTGTTTGCATGTTGCTTTTAGTCTTGGCATTTTAATCAGGAGACGCTGTGAAATTGACCGACACAGACACAGACACAGACACAGACACAGACAGACACAGACACAGACACAGACACAGACACAGACACAGACACAGACACAGACACAGACACAGACACAGACACAGACAGTATCGCATACCAACAGATGAATAAATCGTCATTTCAAGTTAGATCCGGCCTTTGAAAGCTTTCGGCACACGACCACGGACAATCCAACAAGTGCTAAACCGTCAAACAAACATGCAATAAAACGGCGTAATGATAGGCGGCCCTTCACACCACCTGATTCACTGGCGTGTGTGTATAGCATTAAACCAAACAAATGACCCTCTGTTTCACCGTTTCATCGCCCAAAAACGCGACTCAACTCAACAGCCCTCCGTTTAAAGTGCGATGTGTGTACCGAAATCTCGTCCGGCGCCTCAAACAACTTTCCACACACACAGACCGAACAAAAATAAAAATCCCGTAAATCATAACCGTCTCACACACCAAACAAGTCATCTCTAATCACCCCGCCCCCTCCACCCCGGAGAAAACAATTTAAATATTTTCTCTCAATTCTGTCTCTATCAAAGACCCAAAATGGGCCAAGCTCCTCGATTTCAAGCCTCCCAACAATTCGTCCTCTCTCCCTCTCCCCTCAAGCCGACCCTGAAAACTAAAATTCTTCCTGGTGAAAATTAAAAATTCTCTCTGAAATCCGTTTCGATAAAAATCAAACAGAGTGCCCAATTTAAAGCCCCTCCCCTTACTGTGTATGAACCTCTCCCGGACCCGGTTACGCACACTGCATTATTAATGGCCGACACCTTGCTCCGTGCCAGTGTACTCGTTGTACCTGTAGCTCATATGTCTGTCTGTCTGTGTCTCTGCGTGTGTCTGTGTGTGTGTGTGCAGTGAAAATTTGCACAGTGCATGCAACACACATTTTCAAGAAGAATAAAATTCCACCGGCGAATCCGCCGCTTTACTACGCCCCTTTTCCGCGTCCTGTCGGCTTGCCCAGCCGCTTCACAGACAAGGGAGGCCCATTCAGACGACGTGTGGACCGTGCCCACGCGCGTTCCGCACCACTTTCCCCCCGTTTGAGGCACAATCAACACCCTTCTCAGTGCTGAAAACGAAGCAGGTGCTCTTCATAATTCTCTCCTCTGGACACACACTTTGGGTTGGGCTTCTCTCACGGCAGCTGTCCACTCGCTGATTGGTCGACCCTCAGACAGGCAGACAGACACTCAGACAGACAGAGACAGACAGAGACAGGCTGAGACAGCCAGAGACAGCCAGAGACAGGCAAAGACAGGCAAAGACAGCAGAGACAGACAGAGACAGAGAGAGACAGGCAGAGATAGACAGAGACAGACAAGCACCAGCATCCAGACATAATTCATATGTTGCTCGCCACTCGCGTGCGCGCGACACATTTTCATCCCTGATATACGTATATCCACAAGTTTAGTTGTTGCTCTCACTTCTGCTGCTGCTGCTGTTCCACATTTTCCCGTTATCGTCATTATATTATTTCGCGACTCGTGGCCAGCTGTTGCTTTTCCTCCTGCTCTGGTCACTCAATCCGATTTTCATCCTGCTTTTTGCGTATGCCTACGCCGTCAGCCAGACTCCATTTTGCCTAGCCGTGTCCACGCGCTTGGCCCCTTTTTGTTGTTGTGTTGTCTGTCTGTGTCTGGATTACCATTACCCGCTACTATGGAGGCCTCGACACTTTTCTACTACTGCCTCGCGTTTTTCACCGCCTTCGGACCGATTCTGGTAAGATACTCGTCTGAAATGCACGTAGAAAAATGACACACACCTGTTAAAATTGGCTCTGAAAATAGAAGTTGAATTGAGGAAAAAAAGGCGTTTCCCCTTTGAATTTTCATACAAAAACTGCGTTTCTCAGTTGGAAATTCTTGTTGGCACGCTTCGATAGAAACAACAAAGAATTTCAAGTGAGGGTCACTTTCCGGTTGTCTATGTGTCTGTGTGTCTGTACAGAGAAGATATACGTATATAGATTTCAGGCACGTTTTACACTTGACCCAGTGGCACGTAATTTTGACAGACAAGTTTATCAAATTTCCCTCTGGTTTTCATTCACAAAAACCTCCTTGACTTTTGACAGGTTTCACTTTTCACGTTATATAAACTTCCATTTCTTGTCTGCCTGTTTGTCTGCCTGCCTGTCTGCCTGTGTCTGTCTGAAGTCTAGAGGATATCCATTGCAGCCTGGAATGAACTCGTTAGCACTTTTTCCGTGCCGTTCCTCAATGGGCTTTGTCTGTCTGTCTGTCCGTCTGTCTGTCTGTCTGTTGAGTCCAGCAGCCGGACACACCTGGCGCGTGCTTCTTCCCCTCCACCGACACAACTGCTGGTAATGTCTTGGAGGATGAAGGATAACAATGCTCGCCGTTTAACGCGCGCGACGCTCGAACAATATGGCTTATTTTCATTTCTCCAGGCACAGACAGACAGACATTCGTCGACTCAACGCTTCGCATTGTTGAACTAAAATTGGAAAACGCACACACACCAAAAGATTTATGGCACAGACAAGCAGACACGGACACAGTTGTCGTTTGTTTTAGCGCCTTTTGTTTAAAGTCCAAAAATCATGAACTAAATTTCAACGTCGATTGTAGACATTCATTTGATGGTAGGAATTTCTGACTCAACTCGGCGGTTTATTTTTCACGCTGATTATAATTTTTAGCGCAGGGGGGGGAGGAGAACTTATTTCATAGGGGGCGGGGCTTATGTTCATCTATCGTATCGTTCGTTTCGTGAACCGGTGCAGCAGCAGAATCAGTCTGAATGGCAGGTGTCCAGTGTCCAGTTTGATGGATAGAGAGAGAGAGCTAATAGCGGGGTGTTCGTATAGGGGACCAGCAGACAACCATCCAGACATGACGCGTTGACGGACAGTGGCGCGCTGTCCACTTCAAAGTGGATCATCAAAATCGATCGTGTTGATACAGCAGCTAGTGAATTTTCATTCGATTCTCACGCAGACAGACAGGCAGACAGGCAGGCAGACAGATAGGGCAAACAGACAGGCTTTAAAATTCGGCGTCCCTTTTCGTAAAGTGACCGTATAGAGCCATTCACTTCTCGGTGTGTATCTGTTTATTTGACAAGTTACTTAAATTACGACGGACAGATCTTTCAACTCTTATTAATCAGGGCACAATGTAGACGCATATGTCTGTCGATGGGTTTTTATCATACGTGGACGCTATTGAGTTAAATTGAGAAAGATAAGGGTGTGCTGACATATGGTTGAAGGGTAAATTTACGGAGTCTTTAGAAAGCGGCACGGGGTAGACGGGAAACCTTATCGCTTTATTGGACCGGCTTTTATTGAGCATCGAACATCGATTTGATAAGAGCCAAAAATAAGAGTCCGGTTTCGTGTGTCTGTCTATTTGTCTGCCTGTTTGCCTGTCTGCCTGCCTGTCTGTCTGTCTGTCTGTCTGTCTGTCTGTCTGTCTGTCTGTCTGTTGGCCTGTCTGTCTGTCTACCTGTCTTCCTGCCAATTTTTCTGTCTAGCTCCCTGACTTATAATATTATTGGCTGTTCGGCTTTATCTTTGCGTCGCACGATCTCCCATAAGTCCAGAAGCGAGACCGAAATTCAACACCACTCCTCAAGAGCCGGAGGTCGCGTGGGTTCTTTTATGTCCTTGATCCCATCTTTAACGCAGCAGGGTTTGGCCAAATTGAGAACGAGAGGGGACAGCAGACAAGCAGGCAGGCAGGCAATGAGTTTTCTCAAGACCGATGAAAGGAAGAGCCGTTTCCTAAGGTGCACCGAGGCCACACCTGTCCATTGTACTTTCGGTTTGAGCAGGCAGCCACCGGGCAGTCAGCCTGATCAATCAAGCACAACTGCCTCAACAGGCTGCTGCTCTGTCTTCTCTCCCTGATCGCCCAAACGGATGGTGATCAGGAACAGCGGTAGCAGATGGTGCGCCGGTAATGTGATCGTATTTTACCGCGCTTGCCGTACATAAAAACTCTTGAGAAGAGAGGATATAAAAAGCCCACACCGGTAGTTAGTTATGGCGGAAAAATATCTGGTCGTTATAAAAATCAATGGGCACCTTCTATGTAGGACAGCATTGTTTATGTGGGAATTGCAAAAATAATGTGGCGTTCCGGTGGTCGTTTATGGAACTGAAGGAGGACAAAAATTAGACATAAAACAGACATACAGACAGCCAAGAAGAAAAACAGGCAACGCATAGAAGAAGTTGACATATAGGCAAGCAGGCTTGCAGGCAGGCAGACAGACAAACAGTCAGCCAACCAGACAGACAAACGGACAGACAAACAGACAGACAGACAGACAGACAGACAGACAGGCTA
This sequence comes from Hypsibius dujardini, assembly GCA_001579985.1. Lineage (NCBI taxonomy): Eukaryota > Metazoa > Tardigrada > Eutardigrada > Parachela > Hypsibiidae > Hypsibius > Hypsibius dujardini. The sequence goes on from LRSR01002491.1 coordinate 7,520, forward strand.
ACTCATAACAGAATCTAATGTCTGAATCTCTTTCAACAGGTCCAAGGCTCTGGAATCTTTGAGCTCCGCTTGGAGAGCTTTCAAAGCCACCTACTGACCGCGGACCGCACCGGAACCTGTTGCAAAGACCAGCACGGCCAATGCTCCGAGCGCTGCAACACTTACTTCCGAGTGTGCCTGAAACACTACCAGACCAGCATTACGCCCGATCCCCCGTGCACATTCGGTTCGATGCAGACAAAGGCTGTCACCACAGAGGACGGTGCGAAGACGTTCCCCGAGCAGAATTCAGTCATCCCGTTTCCTTTCAACTTCACATGGCCGGTAAGACAGACAGACAGACAGACATCTGACTGTAGTTGAAAATGTAATTTACGTTAGTTACTTAAATACCGGCTGTGTGGCCGGTCAAGCAGGCAAGACATGACAAGACAGGCAAGGTGGCAGATAGAGCGAATCCCCACCTTTCGCCGTTCCTAATGGAGTCAGACACACACAGGTAGTTCACAGACAGGCACGCGCCACGCCTCAATAAGTTTTCTCATGGCACGGTGGAAGACACGGGATGTTAGTCCTGTCCTTTATGCCATCTCATCCATCGGGTTTACTGTCACATAAAGACATTCGCGGTTTTCACTTATCCAAAGATCCGGCTTTTCATTTTCAACGTGTTATATTGCTTGATGGCTTCCTTTCACGAGCCGATCCTAAAGTCCGCAAAGTAAACACTTGCTGTCTTATTGATGTATCATTCACAGGGAAGACTGGCAACAGGTTGCCTCTTTAATTATGCAAATTCAATAAAGAGCCAAATCGATATACAGAGAGAAGTATAAGCGCGGACAGACACAGACACAGACACAGACACAGACACAGACACAGACACAGACACAGACACAGACACAGACACAGACACAAACAGACACAGACACAGACTCAGTCATGTCTGCAGTTTTGCTCGAGATTTAGCGTACAACTTAAAGAATAAACGTACCCACGACATTTCAAAAAAGTAATTAATTTTTCTTTGCAGGAGACTTTTTCACTGATCGTCGAGGCGTGGCATAAGCCGCAGTCCAGTCAGCCGGACAACTTCTTCGGGGAAGACAACACTGGGGCGATGAGTACGTTGCTATCCGCTTAGTGATCGCTCTCTTCTCTGAACGAAAGACACCTGAAATTCCAGTTGCTAACGGTTTTGTTTCTGTTTACTCCACAGACCATCAACTTCTGGCACAATTGACGGCCCACCGCAACCTCAAAGCGGATGCCAACTGGACCGAGAGTACGTTTACCGCCAACTCCAGCCAGCTCACCTTTTCCTACCGTGTGGTGTGTGATGAGAAGTATTACGGCGCCGGATGTGCGGATTTGTGTCGTCCGCGGGATGATGGATTCGGGCATTATACTTGCACGGAAAATGGCACGAGGGTGTGTCTCGACGGATGGACTGGTCCTTACTGCACACAAGGTAAAGACGGATAAGCAGATTGCAACAAAACAGTGTCTGTCTGTCTGTCTGTCTGTCTGTCTGTCTGTCTGTCTATTAGCCTACAAGTTTGACTATTTGTCCATCTGCCTGAATACTTTAAAGACTAATTTGTCTGTGCTTCATTTCCAGCTGTCTGTGCACCCGGATGTAACGCCCAGCGCGGCTACTGTGACGTCCCGTTCGAATGCAAATGCCGCAGCGGTTGGCAGGGCAAGGATTGCTCGGAATGCATCCGCTATCCGGGCTGCAAGAAGGGAACCTGTCAGATGCCGTGGCAGTGCAACTGCGATGAGGGCTGGGGTGGACTTTTCTGCGACCAAGGTATACATAGATACACACAATCCAGACATTTAATTGCCTTATATGCTGATCAAAGCAATACAACCCAGCCTTTCGCTCACTTTTGAAGATTGCTTCCAATTTTAACTTCCTGTCTTTTCTTCCCCGTGTCTATAGACCTTAATTACTGCACCCACCATCGACCGTGCGGAAACGGCGGCACGTGCACCAACACCGGCCAGGGCAGTTACACTTGCAAGTGTCAGGACGAATTCACCGGGCCCAACTGCGAAGTGCGCAAGGATCAGTGCGAGGTGGAGCCGTGTCTGAACTCTGGCGCTTGTCGGGTAAGAATCCAGACCTGACCATTAAAAAGGTCTTAACTGTCCGTCATCACAGGCAGGCATCCAATATTCTGATTCAAACGAGTCTTTCAGGCCCAGTCAGACAAGTCGGTCAGGCAAAGTTGTATATTGTCTTGATTCTTTCTTCAGACAGACATGTGCCTTTCCAGCCACTTCTTCAATCAGAAATCTCCCAGCAACACATTTGTTGCTCAGACACTCCTCACAGGCATCGATGTCTCTCACATAGGCCAAAGAGACAGACAATACATGATTACGTGTTACGCTTTGCCCCAGACACTAACAGACAGGCAGACATTCCAGACATCAACCGCCGTCATCAGTCAGACTGTCTGGATTCATTGTCTGTACTGTTCTTCCACCTCATTTGACATGCAGACATCATGTCTGTCTGCCTGTGATGCCTAGACATTGTGTCTGTCTGACTCAGACATATTTATGCCAGTTGTCTGAGAACCATATCCTTAGTGTCTCGGTATCTGTCTGGTCTGAAAATATTCATGTCCTTGCTTTATTGTCTGTCTAACGCCTCACCTTCTTCTCCTTCCAGTCGACCGGACCGGGCAACTACACCTGCGACTGCCAGGACGGTTTTATCGGCCGCCACTGCGAGATCCCCTCCAAGAGCTGCAGCGACGCACCGTGCCTGAACCAGGCAGCCTGCCGGCCCAGCCCCACCAAAGGCTACGTCTGCGCCTGTCGACCCGGCTACCACGGCCGCAACTGTGAGCATGATCGCGACGACTGCGCCACCCAACCTTGTCTGAACGGCGGTCGTTGCCTGGATCTCGTGGACAGCTTCGCCTGTACCTGTCTGCCCGGCTTCCACGGCGCCACGTGTCAACTCTCCAAGCGCCCCCGCAACACCAAGACATCCGCGCTGGTCAACGCTGGCGTCCAGACACATAACTGCCACAACCCCGCCAGTCCGTGCCTGAACGGTGGCACCTGCCCCGCCAACGGCCACACCTGTGTCTGCCCGCCCGGATTCAGCGGTCCCACCTGCCGCGGCAGTGTCTACGATCGCTGCGCAGACAGCCCCTGCCAGAACGGAGCGAGCTGTGAAGACCTTGAGCAGGGGGCGGGGTTTGTCTGTCACTGTCCGCAGGCTTTCGGGGGACGCTTGTGCGACGTGTCTGAGGAGTCCAACGCCGTGTCTGGGGAAGACATTAAGGCATCCACCGCTCGTCTGGAGGCAGGCAGTGAGGGGGACTCGTGGACAGGCATCCAATTGGCCATGATTGTCGGCTGTGTGGTCCTCTGCACGATCTTCCTGCTGCTAGTGATCGCGTTTGTCTGTAGCCGGCGACGTGGAGGAGGCAGACATGTCAAGGCCGCCGCGAGGGACCCTTTGGCTGGGGTGACGTATAACATGAATAACATCCCGAAGACGAGTCCGACGTATGCGAGCTGCACGACCTGGAAGCCCCAGGCACCGGTGCTGCATCAGGTGTCTGAATGTTTGCCTGAGGAGGACCATTATAAGGCACTGCCGAAGCGGAACAACTCTAACGTCTATGATGGTGGGCATTGTGGTAGTCCCTCGTCTGGAAGCTCCTCCCCCGAACAGGATGTCTATATGAAGGTGATGGTGACCCCGCCCCCGTCGTATGTCGAGTCCAACTATCAGACGCCGAGGAGGTTGTATCCGTCGATGTCTGCGGGAGCACGGATGATGACGCAACCGGGACAGCCGGAACGGTTCGCCGAGTATGAGCTCGCGGAGAATGTTCGCTCTTCCAGACAACAGTCTGTTTGTTAAGGAATTTCACTGGTTATTTGTTGCGTCCATTTTTAGATTTTTTACAATGCTGATTTTTACTGGTATTTTTGTCTGAGAACATTTTTCAGACAGTGTGAAGCCTTTGTATTATAAGGAAAAGTTTCTTCTCGTTATCTGATTAATTAACTGATTTATATCGTCACAATAAAGAGAATCCGTGTATGAAAGAGCTTTTTTCGTCCAAACAGACAAAGGCAGACAATCACGGGGCAGAATCGCGGTGAACAGATGCAAGGTTGTGATGTGAGACGCTTTTTGGATCAGTGATCAGAGGGTCTGTTTATCAACACGATGCACACATTAGAGCCTAAAATTATAAAAAGAAATTCGGAGGTAAAAACTGTGGTCGCGCCCGACGTCCGTCATCAAGGGAAATGCAAAGCTGATACTCACATGGTCTTACTGTACAGCTAGGGCGAACTTGGTCAACCCACATCTATTCCGCGCGCCCCCTCACGGGCTTCCCATGGTTTGGGCGTGTGAGTCTGGGCGTGAGCAGACGAAGGAACCTTGCCAGAGGATACCTGTAAGTTGTAAGATAGATGGAATTGCAGATTGGTAGGCATACAAACAAGCCAGACATAAACAAACAGGCAAATAACCAATTATAAAACAACAAAGCGACACATGCAGGCAGGGAGGCAGACAGACAGACAGACAGACAGACAGACAGACACACAGACACACAGACACACAGACACACAGACACACAGACACACAGACAGACACACAGACACACAGACAGACACACAGACAGACAGACAGACAGATAGACAGACAGACAGACCAGTTAAAACAGTACTTAAACCATACTTTAAGGCATTGAACATTGAACATTGAATCATCAGAGTCAGTCCCGAACACCTGAAGCATATATTGTAGTACGGACGGTCTGCAGTGAAGGAAAGGATCATGTTGGTGTATTCTTTTGAAGATCAGCTTTACTACATAAATTTGGGTCTTATCATTACTGCGTTAAAATCCCGCAGTTTGTTGAAATAATTCAGAATCAAACATAGTTCTACATTTTAAATTCGAATTTGCTGGCATACTCCTGGGCCTTCGATCTCCAGTTCCACCAGCTAAATCTGAATAAAAAACGTGACTGATATTATGATTTAGCCAAACTAGCGTATAAAGATGCGGAGTACCACTGCTTGACATTGGTCAAGTATTATTGCTATGATTTGTAACTGACCAGTATCCAGTAGTGGTCAGTTTCGAAGTAGACTGCAGTACTGAAATGTCACTCCCATTGCCATTGCCATTCATACTGCCATTGCCATTGCCATTGCTATTCATACTGCCATTGCCATTGCCACTGGCAATGCCACGTTTTCGAAACACCCCGTCCAACCGGCCACTGATAGTTTTAAGAACCCAGACAGTCTTTAAAAGGAGACGGACACGATTTTGGCTGAGTCACGCGTAAGCCGGAGCTATTCCGATCACTTAACAAGGGGCTTCCCCCACTCTGTGACCAAAAATCTCTTACTTCTACTGCATTTCATAAATGCAGAAGGATGTCTTCTTGCTCTTTCCCTTGAGAAAAGTTTCCCGTTTCCAAAACTTGTATTTTAAAAAAATCAAAAACTCTTCAGAGGTAGTACATAGAGGGCGCTACCTTTGTTACCACAATTTATGTTGATTGATTGCTGAATTATGTTGTTCGACAGTATTCTAGCATTGGTAACAGCTAACAGCGCGACATGATGATGAAATGATATATTCCCACAAATACATCAATCAGTCAAAACGGCAGATGGTAACGTGTATAGCGCCCTCTATGTACTACCTCTGAAGAGTTTTTGATTTTTTTAAAATACAAGTTTTGGAAACGGGAAACTTTTCTCAAGGGAAAGAGCAAGAAGACATCCTTACGCATTTATGAAATGCAGTAGAAGTAGATTTTGGGTCACAGAGTGGGGGGGGGGAGCCCCTTGTAAGTCATGTTTTTTGCGATCACCAATCATTAAATAATCTCACGGAGAACAATTTGATCAATTCCTATCAAGACGAATCATTCCAAACAAAAGCAGTAAGCAGGTACTTGGAAGTCTCCATATCATCAATGTGTTCTGCAAACTGTGAAGGAATACCGCCAAAAAACGTTTCGTAAAAGACACTGCTGAACTTGTTTCTGCTTTTATGGTATGAAAAAGCAAAAAGACAGATAGAAAGGAAAGGGAAGACTGCAGGGCTTCCCTCATTGCTCATTTGACGTAGATACCATCGCAAAATGGCTGGCTTTACTGGCTATATATAAATAGAAAGACAAACGAAAAGCAATAATACTTAGTCTGCAAATGCCGAAAGTGTTACTATATTTTTATTCGCCGGTGATGTTGTAGATTGGCCACCAGTCGTGCCGTCTTGTTTTTGGAAAAACTTCAACACGGCTGAATTAAACGCTTCCGGCTGCTCCCAGTTTGGGGCATGACCGGCTTCACTGATGATCAGGACCTCAGCATGCTTCATATGACTGGCCTGCAACCGTAACAACGACGGAGGAACATACGAATCCGCATCGCCCGTCATCAACAACGTCGGCACCTTAATTGAATCCACCGCCTTCCAAATGATCTTATTCGTATGCCTCTGAGAGATCTTCCCCAAATTTTGAACATCCCCCGACATGACCAACTTCTCCAGCTCAATCCACTCCGTCGTTCCGACCGGATTACCCGCTCGATAGGACGCACTCAGTTCTATGTAGAAATTGGGGATATTTCTGGTTAGATCCTTCCGGTGAAGGTTACTGAGCAGTTTCACGTACTCCGGATCGATGACGTCAATGAGCGAAGAGGCGATGGTCAGGCTGATTAACCGCTCGGGATGGGAGAGAGCGTAGTCGATGGCGATGCCTCCGCCGGCGGCGACCCCGACCAGATGGAACTTGTCAACGCCGAGGAAGGTCACGACAA